>JASDQU010882830.1:0-11735 GCA_032191745.1 Picea mariana
CTATGGATTACATGTCGGGCCTTCCTTCTACTAAGCATGGCAATGACTGTGTTTTTGTGGTCGTCGAGCGATTCTCGAAGATGTCCATTATTATGGCCTGCAAGAAGAATATCACAGCAGAAGCCACTGTTAAACTCTTCTTTGAACAAGTGTGGGTACACTTTGGGATCCCACAGTCTATCATCTCAGATCGGGATAGCAGGTTCCTTAGTACATTTTGGTCCAGCCTCTGGTCGATGCTGGACACCAAGCTCACCAAGTCCACAGCTTTCCATCCGCAAACTGATGGCCAGACAGAGGTCGTCAACCGGATGATTGTACACATTCTGCGCATGTACAACTCAAAGCATCCACGCACATGGGATGAGAGCCTCCCCTATGTACAACACAGCTACAACCGGGCTCTCCATAGCTCAACTAGCCACAGCCCCTTTCGAGTGGGCTTGGGATTCCAACCACTATGTCCTATTGACGTAGCCATGCCATTTGCGGCTGCTCGGGAAGATTCAGCCCATGTCCAGTCTGAGGCTGACAAGGCAAACAACTTCATTGAGCGCATTCAGCACATCCGCCAACAAGTTCATGACATCTTGGATAGAGCCAATGCTAAGTACAAGCAATGACATGATCAACATCGGGTGCCACACGACTTCCAGGTGGGCGACGAAGTGTGGCTACATTTGCAAAAGGAGCGCCTCGCTGGACCCTACCGCAAGATTCGCCCGCTCCAATATGGGCCATACACCATCACCAAGGTTGTAGGGGAGAATGCCTTTGAGCTCGGTATTCCACCATTCCTTGGTCTGCACCTAGTGTTCAATGTGGATCGCCTTCGGCCCTACTTTCCACCTCTACTAGACACATCCGACATGGTAGAACAACTCACACCAACAGAGTTAAACCCAGATTGCATGGAACAAGCCACAACTGATCGAATTATGGACACACAGATCAAGAACACCCGCCAACAGAGGATCCAACTATATTGAGTTGTCAAAGCAGGCCAACTCCTTCACCAGGGCAAGTGGCTCACCAGGGACCAAGTTCAGCAAAAGTTTCCTCATCTCATGGAGGAACTCAACGCAATGGGGACCATTGCTTCCTAAGTGGGGAGGACTAATCTAGGTGGATATTGGTGGCCACCCGCCTATTCCACTTGGACCACACCATTGTCTCTTTCAGTTTTTCAGTTTCCTTAATTGTAGCACAATTTACTATTTTTAGCAGTTCTTCGGGTCCTGAACTTCCGGAGCTGTTTTGAGGCCCTAAACGACATTTTTTGGGCATGAATGCTCCGACGAATATGAGTTCGTTCTGGACTCGATGTTCGCTATCAACAGTGTAGTCCTCGGATAGATCTTTCTAACGATGTATCATGTGCGTCAAACGAAGATAGTATGCCAAAGTTACGACCCCGGGAAATTGATGTACCAATTTACTCCAACGGGGCCCATATTCTGGCGTTTCATCTCCTAGGGTTAGGTTTTTGGATGTTTAGGGTTTTCAATTGTTTCTCAGTAATATATAGGCCTTCGAGCCTCATTGTAACATGCAGTTCAGAGGCCAGTAGCCGCCACATCTCTTCTCAGAGATAAGCTACCAGCGCCCTAGCTAGTTTATTTCCATTCTGTCTGTAAGCATTTTTCAGTCATTTGTTATTAATGAAATGAAGTCTTATTTCCGCTGCATCTCTGCGTTTATGTGTATTTCTGTATTTCATTGTGTTCCTACATAAATCCGGATCAAATGGATATATAATCAAAACAAAACTCATTTAGATGGGTGGGAGGGAGGAAATCTTGTTGGAGAGAGAAACTGTCAGCCCAATCATCCTGCCTAAAAGTGTAGCCACAAGAATGATCAATCCAACTCTGAACAGGGCTACTATATGTAGACRAAGGCTGTCTTCATCTGCGCACAAAGACTCACTRCTTGTCGAGGATTGAGAGGAAATGAGAGATCAAAAGAATACTGTATGGTCTCTTGGAGAAGAGGGTAAGAAGTAAGGAACAATCTCAGGCGTAGAAAAAACCGCCTCTTCCCCTAGAAATCTTCATGAAAATCTCCAAGATGAAAATACTTCCTCTTTGAAGAATGAACCTCTAATTGCTCTGTGATGGCCACGTCCTGGTATTCCTCAAAATCTGAGCACAACGGTTGAAAGTCCTTATAAAACAAATCTACATCCTCAAAGGGTATGTATCAAAAGATGACTGAAGATCACTCTGAGTGTGCTGTGACAAGTCATCCTCGAAGGGGCAGAACAAATTTGTAACCATGTCATCACAAGGATGCCAAACATCTGAATCATATACGTATGAGGACCACTTCTCTGATGATGAAAAATCAATCCCCTTTGCCTGAGAGCCACCCTCAACGTCATAAATGGGATCTCTATCAATACTGAAGCAACTCACATCCCATCTACGTCTCCCAACCTATATAAAATCGTCAATGTGTAGATCGACCATGTCAGAGAGGTCTTGCACAAGATTATCTATATCATCGAGGCTAATCGTTTCTTCATCTTCGTGTGTAGGAGGAAGACAAGTTTGAATGACCTCATCCTTATCAAGCAGGAGCAAAGAAAATGATGCCTCATTATGTTGCGCTTCATCAAGATTCTTCTTTCTCTTCATGGGGATGCTCCTCCATCGCCTCTTCATCACTCAAGGAATGATTCTTAATGCAAAGTGCTTCATGTGCCCTTTTTCAAAAAGATCTGTTGCATCTAGGGGTTCCTCTAACACCTCTTCACTTCCAAAGGTGTCATCAAGATCTTCAAAAGGATTATCACTTATCATGTTCTCTTCTTGATGTGAGGGAGGAACAAAGGCCTAGATGTCTTCATCAAATGGAAGGGTAGATATGAGCACTTCTTCTTCATCAAATGTCTCGTCGAGATTTTCTTCATCAGGATCTTCTTCAAGCCTGTTTTCATGAGTATGATTTTCGAGCACTTCTTCATCTATTGTCTCATCATTGATTGGAAAACCTTCTCTGCAAAGAGTGTGTTTGATCTCTTGAAAAGCATCTTCCAAACTCTGAGTAGTTGGCCGATAATGCCTGAGAAATTATTCAATGAGCTTTGTAGAAGAAGGGATACTCTTCAGATTACATGAGTGTGCAAAACAATCCTTTTGACTTGATTCTAGTGAAGACACAAAAACTTTCATGAGCACATCTTCATGTAGCATATTTAAGTTCGAAGCATACTTCATATAATTCATGACATGGGTGACTGCTAGAGCTGGGTCACCATCAAATTTGGGGCAATTTACCCTCCATTCCGTTGGACAATGTTTTGGATATTCAGGAATATTTTGAACATCAAGGGAGGGATAAACCTTATGGAAAGCCCATGGTAAGTCCCGTGAGGCCATGGTTCCATTACTTAAGGTAATACCTCAATGGAGTCGCCAGATGAGCTCAAGGCTCAACAAAGGGTGGAAAAGGATAAGAGAAAAGTTGGTTCTGGGAAGGTGGAGTCGCCAGATGAGCTTCAAGATGAGCTCATCAAGAAAGGTGGAAAGGGAAAGTCCCTTAGGTGGAGTCTCTAGGAAAGCTAAGAGAAAGGCTTTGGGAAAGCTTGCCAAAGTGTCGTTAGGGTTCCGAAGAGGATTCAAAATCCTCCCCGTCAATGGCGCCAAAATGTTATAGCACAAGTTGTAGGTTGGGAAAAGCCCGACCCAACCACAAAAGCACGTGCTACAACTATGGGACACTACACCCATTGTCACCTCGATGTAGGTCCCGCACTTGGGGGTGACTAAGGTCACTCCTGTGAGGCGATCCCCAAGACCCTAGGGGAAAGGAAAGAAGAAAGGAAAAGGTAATGGAGAGGCCCCTAGAAGTCGGTATACTAAGTGGAAAAGAGGAAGAGGGAGATGCCTTGTAAACCCAACAAATGTTGCCTCAAGTATGTAGTACTTCTTTGGATGATTGTACCTTCCCGAGACACAAGAAAAGCCCACTTGCAATGTATGGTATTAGTTGGATCATCAAGTTAAGTTTGCTGTCCCTATTATGCAGCAATTATGACAGCAGTAAAATAATATCTAAATCAGCATATAAAGATCTCACATAGTTAAACAAATCAGCATTAAGACTAGCAATAAATATGAGCTGAAAATGGCACTTAAGAGGCAAGAAAAAATGACTGTTATAACATGTATTTTCTGCAGAAATTTGCAGTCTTATGGCTGTAGCTTTCAGTCACTTATATCAGCATATCAAACCATCAAAAAATGCCAACAACTAGTCTAAAAGGTGCAACCTAATTAGTAGAGTTAGTAAGCAAGATTTACGAGCTAGTCTAGGGTTAGTTTAGGAGTTGGGGTTAGTTGTTTGTCTAGGTTAGATCAGCCCGATTGGTTGTAGGTTAGGGTTTGTAACAGCAAGAGATAGAGAGGGAGAAAGGGGACGCCCTAGTAGAGGGAGAGTCCTTTCAAGGTGGCAAGCCAACTCCAAGTAAGAGATCTTTCAAAGGACAAGTTCTCACATTTTCCAAAGCAATGTTTTTGTATCTCCAATGCAAGTAAAAGTGACTAGTGCCTTTCAAAGTTTGGGTTAATGGATTCAAGAGAATGCGAGGAAGCTAGATAGGCTACTTTCTTGGGGGTGTAAACCCTCTTACTCCCCAAGGAAACCTTCTCTTGCGAGTGTTTCAACTAGGAGGGTGTATGCAATTATATTCCTCTTAGTAAACCCTTATGAAGCAATATTCCCTTAGCAATAAAATGGTGGAAGCACAAGTAGGGGTGTATACCCTTATACTCCCTACTTGGCTCAAGCAAATAAGACCTTCAACTTGTGCAAATGATAATACAATGAAATAAATGGCACCTTCAAGCATGAAAGGCAAGAAAAACTAGACTAACCACCAAAAAGCAATGAGGAAAGCCTTCCAAGGCTAGCGCACCATTTCCGTCAACCATAACCAAGAAAAGCATGTAACCACAAGAGCAAAAAAGAGACAAATAGCTAAAGGTAGTGCAAATTTCAGTCCTTCTCTAACAATGGGAGAGGAATGTTATGATTCAAAATGAGATCTTAGGATCTCTATTTATACAAAATGTTGCTAACATAATTTGTCCACATAATATTAGGGAAAACACAAGATTAGGGGTCAACAACCCTAATCTTACCCCTTTTACAAAATAATATTAAACAATTCCTTTAAAATTTCACTTTTGCTCAAATAAGGACTGTTAGATTTCGGAGTGCACCCATACCGGTGCATGCACACTTCAGGTCTGGTCTATGTTCTCAATATAATACACAAATATTACACAATTTGAACTGTAAACATAAACACACTGAGATGCCTAACACCTTAGGACAACCAAAGATAAAACGAGCAATTGGATCATACACAGGTACACAAGAATTCAATGCCCAAAATCACTTGTTCTTAAACTAGAACACATGGGCTCCAGTACCAGGGACAATGGCCCAATTCTTATACAAAAGAATCTGCCAAAAACACTTACCAACAGTGCTGAAACCTTCCTTGGTTTCTGTGCTAATGCTGTTGTTCCGAGGCTGAGGGTTAGGGCATACCTTGCCCCCTCAAACCCTCCATTGCCTCTGCAACTGCTTGCTTGAGGTTGGCTAAGTCCTTCTAGCCCCTTCTTTGCTGCTCCAAAGCATGTCCTCGGGGTGCTGTTGTAACAACCCTCATCGCTGCCCTCAACCTGGCCTTTAAGCTGTCCCAAAGACTCTGCTATATCAACCCTCAAAGGTTGTGCAAGGTTTGCTCCAGAACTGTCACAATACTGCTGCCTGTAACAACTCCTTTTCCTGTTATTAGGGTGGTTGTCATAACCCCTAAATTTAGCTGTAACAACCTCACAAAATGTCCTAGGCCTGCTATAGCAACTGTCCCAATGTTTGCTGTCCAAACCTAAGTTGCGGGGGAGCGCGTCCCCCTGCTCCTGCTCCCAAAGGGAGCTTTCAGGGAGCGCACTCCCAAGTGCGCTCCTTGAACGCTCCCTTTTGGGAGCATTTTTCGGGAGTGCGCTCCCTAGGGAAAGAAACACTCCCTGCCTTAAAAAGTGTCATAACCATGCTTGGAAGCGGAACTTTTGGGTGAATATGATTGTAATCATATTCCTGGACGAGACATGCCACCCCCATCCACTAGAAGCATTCTAAATGCATCAATTTTGCCTTTATTTTCACAGTGTCCATAGTCATGTGGGGGGCATTCAACTGCTGGTCGTGTTCCACGAACACTTCCACCTACTCCTACTCCTCTTCTTCAAAGATCACGGGAGAAGAAACTAGAAGTTTCTTGTAGCAAGGTAAGATAAGATAATTTTATTAATGTCCAACTAATGACCACAAAAGTAGGTCTAAGGGACTGATGGGTACAATGATGTCCTTTCAATGCGGGAGTACCAAACGGTCTCCTATAAAGGAATAAATTGCATGAAGTAAGATACAAAAACGTGAGGAAAACTTAGAGCATAGTACTTAGTACTTGCTACTATATACTAGATCTCTTTTTCTGTTTCCTGTTTAGAAGTAGTCTCTAGAACTTAGTACTTTGTCTTGACTCTTTATTATGGCTTATTCTGTAAACAATGAAGTTATGAACATTATATGACAGTTTACCTTTGAAGTTTGAAGTTTGAAATTTGAACTATTGATTGCATCTTACAACTCTTTGGTAATGAATATGATGCTCTAGAGTCTATTTCATTTTGTGGTTGATGTTGTCTGTTAGTATGTTACAACCTATTGATGACAAATGTTTATGATTGATGTCATATGTGTACTAAATTGTTGATGCTTTAATGATTGTTATCGCGCAGTTTGTACTTGGAAGTAAAGGACAATTGAAAGAAAGGGAAACTGGCGAAACTGAGACTATCCTACCTCTGTCACCTCGATAGGATAGCTCTTTCTATTTAGGGTGGTAGGCCCAGGGGAGACGTCCCCGGTGACCTGGGGTTTGAGAAGGCAAAAGGCTTATGGCTAAGTAGAATTTTCCCCCTCACAAGTCACCACCGATCAGAAGGTCCGGCTAAACAACCAATAAAGATAAAGATAAGGATAACCAGAAGTGTACCTGCTTGGAACAAAGCAACAAGAAAACTATATATGTGCAAGATCACTTGTTGGTTAGTACTTCATATAATCAAGGACTTTCTAATATAAAGCAATTGATAGACAATATTGATGAAGCAAATCAATGATGTACAATAGCAATGATTGCAATATATTACTTCACAATAAATGCTAAAGAAGCTTCACAATGAGCAATAATGATTTATCATCAATGTCAAATACCAACATTCATTAGAAGCAACGACTAGCCAATCTTTCAATTTGCTCAAATAAAGGATTAAATGCTGCAAAGTATAAGTATAACTCAAATGGATAACAACAACGTTAGGGTTAGTAAGTTAATCTAGGCTAGGGTTAGAGGATGTTAATGATTGTTCAAGAGTATTTGGAAGTTGTGATCAAAAGCACTCAAGTACAAGGTCTTAGATCAATGCGTTATTAGGGCAAATGGAGTCAAATTAGCTGCAAAAGTTGAAGGATGAAATGATAATGGTTGGGCTAAAGACAAGAGAGATATGATGGTTGAAGTGTTGCTAAGGCAAGGCTTCAACCTATCAACCCTAGGGGAAGACGACTCATTAAGGTGTAGTAAACCTAGGCCTTAGTGTGTCTACCTCCTTCTTTAGCTCAAAGGGCAAAGTAAAAATGACTAGCTTGAAGAGTGAATGGTAGAGTGTTTCTATGGCAAGGCTCTAACATTTATCTTCAACAAATAAAATGGCTCTTAGCATAACTTAGTAGGGACTTGAAACAAGGACACCATGATGTGCTTATTCCCTAGGGTTTAATCCAACAAATTTCATTAAAATGCAAGTAAAAGATACCTTAACCATTCAAATAGAAGAAGGATTGCAGAAATTCACTTACATTCATTAAGCCAAACCCTAGTTGTAAACCTTCCACCATGAAAATGCAGAAAATAGCCAAGAAAAGCCTCCTTCAACAAGTGCACATCAATAATTTCAGCCAAAAACCCTAAAGGAGGGCGCAAATTTCAGACCTCACACAAGTGTGAGTGATAGATGATCAAAATAAGAGAGTTTTAGCTCTTCTCTATTTATACAATAGCAATGACCTTAATTAAATTTTAGGTCACCAAAAGGCCGACAAGGCCAAAATACATAATAATACTGTTTTACATTAAATGTCATAATTAAAACCCTAATCAAGCAAATAAAGGTGACATCATGCCCCTTTAGGGTGACATTAGCCCCTTTTTGGGCAACATGGGCCTCCTGGAGCAAAATGTTAGCCCTCCTTGGGCCTTTGGAAGCTGCCACACATGCCAAATATGCCACAACTACCTCCCAAAACTCCCATATCGCTGGATGACGTCATAAGATGTCCTGGGTGACGTTAGGGGCCTTCAAAGGCCAATGTCCCAGTGGAGAGGGCACAACCCCCCTGGGTACAGGTTTGCTCAGCTGCCTTTGGTGGAACATCCTCCTCTTCCCCGATGCAAACCCTCTGACCTGTCTCTGCCCCCTGCTGGGGTCTCAACATCCATCTGGTGGGCTGTCAAACCCATGGAGGTCCGAACTAATTATCTCCCAATGTGTACCTGTCCAATATGGTACCTGTCTGTCGAGTATGATCTTGCACATCAACAGATACGCCCTCCATGGGCTCATAAGTTAGAGGGATCATAACAATATCAATCACATCTAATCATCAATTTTATTAAACATGTGCATAAAACCCCTTTTACTTAGTCAAGTGCTCAAAGACATTACACAAATCTGCAAGCCAAGTTTGGAAGAAGTGACAGGGCGTCCTATTGGGCTAGTGTTCACTAGATGTGGGATGTTTCCGGTAGAAATCAAATCCAAGTCATGTTAGTGGATGAGGTGGATAAGGGATGTCCTGACAAGGGGTGCAGTGATAGAAGGGAAATGCATGGCTTACCTGTGGGTGCCTCTGTAGAGGGTGAGCTGCACTTGTCTTGGATGCAAATGTTTCCAAGCCCATTCAAGCCTTTTATCTTTGTTCTTTATTGCTTTTTCTTCAAGAAGCTAATCAGGGGACATTGCCCTGGCGTGGTGACTAGTAGTGACAATGTTACCCATGTTAATGTTTAAGCCATTATTATAGATGTTTTCCTTTCATTAGATAACAATAGCATAATCCAAGATCACTGAGAAATACACAATCACAAGAGACACATCATTTATCCTGGGAAACCCTCTAGGGGAAGAAAACCCAGCAAAACTTCCTTAATATAGATAGCCAATACAATGCCAAGAGATCTCTTATGCTAATACAGAAAGTCCTCTCCTAGATATGCGCCACTCTCTCTCTGCTTCTTCTCCGGTAGCAGATCTGAACTTGTCTCTCAAAATGAGCAAGTGAGTTGTGTCTAAGTGAGGCGCTAGCCTCCTTTATTTAGACAAGTCTGGCACGTGTGAAGTGTCTCTTCACTGGAAGGGCTGACTTCTTAAGCTGGGTGGGTAAACCCACCTTTATTATATTTCTGGGCCTCTTTAATATCTGCTGGGGCCGACTTCTTATTCTGCCTATTACAATTGTCTTTTGACCAATCTGCAAAAGGGGATTTGGTCCTATTCCAATAACCGACATGATCAATCCACAATGGGGATTGATCCTATGAATAATATATCAATAATAATAAGGATACTCTTTGCAGTTACATTATTTCAACACTCCCCCTTAACAAGAAGGGTATTCTTCAGCAACATCATGAGAGAGAGAGAGGATAGCATCATCAATAGCATCAAGTGGGTGAGAGGACAACATCATCAATATCATCTTGGAACACTGACTGGCGTATCTATAAATCATCGAAAGTTTTCTTCATTAGCAGCATCATCATTCTCAAAGGAATGCCATCATCATCTGCATCAATATGTATTAGTATAAAAACTGATACATCATCATCATCACAGCACAAGCTGGCTCATCATAATACAAGACTGGCTTTACGTCACAGCTTCAAGCTGGAAGCTCAATACTTGTCTCATCTCATCGTCTTGCTTTACGTCACAACACTCAAGCTGGAAGCAAGATACTCGTCCTGCTTTACGTCACAACCATTCGGTCGGAAGCATGATACTAGACTGGCTTTATGTCACAGCTATCCAGCCGGAAGCTTAGTGCTAGTCTCATCATATCATCTGGCTTTACGTCTGACAACTAGGTCGGAAGCAAGGAACATCTCTTCTTGCTTTACGTCTGACAACTAGGTCAGAAGCAAGGAACATCTCATCTTGCTTTATGTCTGACAACTAGGTCAGAAGCAAGGAACATCTCATCTTGCTTTATGTCTGATAACTAGGTAAGAAGCAAGGAACATATCTCATCTTGCTTTACGTCTGACAACTAGGTCAGAAGAAAGGAACACGTCTCATCTTGCTTTACGTCTGACAACTGGGTCAGAAGCAAGGAACATCTCATCTTGCTTTACGTCTGACAACTAGGTCAGAAGCAAGGAACACATCTCATCTTGCTTTACGTCTAACAACTGGGTCAGAAGCAAGGTACACGTCCTGCTTTAAGTCACAACCACAAGGTCGGAAGCAGGGAATATCTCATCACAACAACTACTCCCCCTTTTGAGGAAGGTCCTTTCGGACTATGCCAAGCTTATCTCGGAAGTACTCAAACTTCACACGAGATAGGGGCTTGGTCAACACGTCAGCAACCTGTTCATCCGTGCTAATGTACTAGATCTTTAAGGCTCCTCTCTGTACCATGTCACAGATGTAATGATAACGGATCTCTATGTGCTTCGACCTGTCGTGGAATACAGGATTCTCTGTCATTTTTATGCAGCTCTGGTTATCACATAGAATTAAGGTTGCTCTCATCTCTAAGTCAAATAGGTCGGTCAACAACTTTTGAAGCCATATAGCTTCGCTGCTAGTAGAACATGCAACAATGTATTCTGCTTCCGTTGTGCTGAGAGCAATACTAGATTGCTTCCTACTCTGCCACGTGATCATAGCTGATCCCAAACTGAAACAACATCCTGAAGTGCTCTTCCTGTCAGAAACACTTCCTGCCCAATCTGCATCAGTATATCCACTCAATGTGAAATCATGATCTCCATCATAGCTGAGACCTGTTATCCCCGATATCTAAGGATAACTAGGAGATCATGTCTCGAGGCCCACATGGTCCTAGACATGGAGTACCTAGAGCAGGAGCGACCTGAGCATGGTCCTGGAGGACCCATCCTCTTCTTCTCAGCCAGCTTTATCCTGCCAGCAGTACCATCCTTCATCACTACCGGCTTGGGCTTGCATCAAAGAAGGCTCTTGCTCCATGAGGTAATTGGTCCAAGGTATCATGGTATGTGTCATATTTGATCATTATAACCTTCTTATGTATGCATTAGATCTCTTTCATTTCAGATAACTGCTTGGGTTTTACACTAATCCACTTGACCATTGTTGGGGTGATTGATGGGGTGGCTTAGTAAGTTGGTATTCATGGGTTTTGGTTAGCCACCAAAGGGGGTTTGAAGAACCATCGTCCGCTCCCCTCATACTTTCATTTTTCCATCTTATATCCCGCTCATTCATCCCATTCCCCTAGTCTGGCCATTAGGAGGACCATCCGGGTACATCTTGTCTTGTGGGAAGAAGGGGCTAAAGGCCCAGGAGGTAAAAGCAGCTGGTAAAAGATAAAAGCCATAGGAAATG
>JASDQU010882830.1:12875-26553 GCA_032191745.1 Picea mariana
GTGTCTAAGTGAGGCGCTAGCCTCCTTTATTTATACAAGTCTGGCACGTGTGAAGTGTCTCTTCACTGGCAGGGCTGACTTCTCATGCTGGGTGGGTAAACCGACCTTTATTATATTTCTGGGCCTCTTTAATATCTGCTGGGACCGACTACTTATTTTGCCTATTACAATTGTCTTTTGACCAATCTGCAAAAGGGCATTTGGTCCTATTACAATAATCGACATGATCAATCCACAATGGGGATTGGTCCTATGAATAATGTATGGATAATAATAAGAATACTCTTTGCAGTTACATTATTTCAACAACCCACAAGCACTTTCACGGAAATGAGAAGGTTGGCTCGTGATGAGACCCCCTTTCTCTTGGCTATGCCACCAAGAGACACTACCTTGGCGTGGTAACCGATTGCTAGTAGTGTCATACCGCTAGATGCCCATGGACCTAATAGGCTGGTTCGTGATGAGACCCCCTATCCTCTGACTAGGTCTTGTTTGATTAATTTTTATGGGTGTCTCTGTTTCTTGCTGAGAAGCCTTTTACTGCTTTCTCGGGGATCCCTGGGCGAAGTATCTCGAGGTTTTGTTTCTAGGCTTTTGTCTTTTGCTAGCTTCTTTTACCCTCTGGGCTTTTAGCCCCTTCTTCCCACAAGGTAAGGTGCAACCCTTAAATAATTGGCCAACCCAATGCCCTGACCAATGTAATGGGATAGATGAGTGGGAGTAAGATGGAAAATGGTAAGTATGATGGGAGCGGACGATGACTCTTCATGAATACCCCCAGTGGCAACTCAAAACTTATGGGCACAAGCTTACTAGGGCATCCTGTCATCCCCCCCAAACATGGTCAAGTGGATAAGTATAAGATCCAAGCACCCGTTAGAAACAAAAAGAAATAAATGCACATATTCAAAGGTTTTGAGGATCAGAGTGACACATACCATGATACCCGGACTCATTACCTCATGGAGCAAGATCTAGCTCTGCTACAGGACCAAGCCGAGGTGATGGATGCTGCTGCTGCTGACAAAGTGGAGGCGCTGAAGAAAAGAAAACATGGGCCCTCTAGGGCCATGCTCAAGTTGATCTGGCTCTCAGTACTCCATGTCTAGGACCTGTGGGCCTCGAGACATAATCTCTTTAGTTATCCCTAAAGTGGGGGATAACAATGATCATCACTAATCCATTAGTTAAATGATCTTATATCTATGTTTTAATGTTTTTTGCAATTGATTTGACATTCTGCATGTTTTTTTATATATATGCATCAAAGTATATATTTTTTATGTATTATATAAAAAACGCTCCTGCTCTTTGATATTTTTGAAAATTGTCGCTCCTTCTCCCGCTTCCCGCTTCCGCTCTCCACTGCCGCTCCCACTTCTTCCTTCCCGCTTTTGCTCCCTGCTCCCAACACCCTTGGTCCAAACAACTCTCTCCTCTGCCACTAAGTTGTTGTACCAGACCTATAACATGCCCTGAACTTACTGCTCTCTGTTGTACCAATTTACAACCACCTATACTTGTTGTTCTATCCTTCTAGGCACCAGAGGCAGCTTCTCCTAACAGGGCTGAACCCTCCCATAGGTCTGTGGCAGCCTCTCTCAACAGGTCGAGCACACAATTCTGCTACTGCTGCCCTTTTCTAGCCTCCTTCACCTGGTCGAGTCTTGTGGCAGCCTACCTAGAACTTGCAACTGCCCTATCTCACTAGGCCGAACCACCCTAGGTCCTGTTGCAACCTCTCCTAGGCTGGCCGAGTCTTCCTCGAGGTTGCGGCTAGGTTCTCCTAGCAAGCCAAGCCTCTCCTAGGCTGCGGCTTGACCTCTCTTGGCTCCAAACAGACCTGCGGACCACCTCCTCTTTGGTACCTACCCAAAACAAGAAAATTACAACAGAACTGGGGCTTATTCAACCCCTCTCCATGGCCGGACATAGGTCACCACACTTGGATTGAAATCATCAAGGTCTACACAAGAATAAGATGTCACAATGACCTTGATCTCCTTTTATACAAGTGTAGTGGTTGAGTTAGATGCCCCTTTACCAACTCAACATAAAAATTAGAATATTTTAATCACTTGTGTGGGTGTGAAGCCGCAACACAAACCCACAAAGCCCATCGTCAAGCCCATGAAGCCCCAACTCCAATCCAAGGGCGTTTTCACTGAAACGAAAGTGCAATCAGGTGCCAACGAAGATTCTCACATGGTCGATACTAAGGCCATGTGAGAATACTTGCCCCAAGCTACAAAACATCAACAAGGACATCCTGAGAAGAAGTCCAATTCTAGGTTAGTTAGGCAGTGTAGACTTTCAGACACACAACTAGTAGTTGACATGAATGATATTGCACACTTCTTCTTAGCCTTGGATGTTAGAAGAGCTGATGGATGACAACTTTGCTTGTTTTTGGCTTCTTCTTGGATGTCCTAGAACCTTACACACTTTGTTCTTTTGTGCTTTCTAGGGTTGATGGTATCTGTTTCAACACTGTCCCTGTACTCTTTATTTCTTTTACAGTTTCTCACAGAGATGCTCTGTCACTCCCAATGCTTATTTGTACTTTTTATAGTCCCATTGGCCATTGATGGCCACCAATGGACTTGAATAATAAAATAAAATAAAATAAAATAAAATCAAATAGTGCTTGGTAAGAAACTTTACAACTAAGGCACTAGGTATTTTCACTAGGCTTTTTTTTCCACAAAAAGGTCACCTCTAAAGCATCGGTTTTGACAAGGACAAGTAGAAGTTCCTGTTATCGCGCAATTTGTACTTGTTCAAAGCCAACACAAGTAAGTCAAATCTTGCGTAACTACAGGAAATCCTACCATTGTCACCTCCGTAACAGATCCCCATGTTTTAGTGATGGAGAGAGGTCCATCATAAGGGAGGCGTCCTTGGTAACCTCAAGGGATCAAAGTAGCAAGTAATGTAGCCAAGCCTACCGGCCCCTCTCTTGTTTACCTAAGTCAATGCCTATGTCTGTGAAATTGAGGACATGTGAGATGTTTCGGGTACCTACCTGGAACAAGAACAATTTATAGCATGTATATGATATTTCCAAGTACCAATATGCAAATAATATCTCAAAAGATAGTAGACAATGTGATTTTATGAATGCTGGTTCAAAATTGCAGTGATATAGCAGTATTACAACAGCAAATAAAGTTTTGTAACAGCAGCAAGAAAGTTAGATCAGAATTGCATAAAATCACTGTGAAAGTTTAGCATATATCCAATAGATTGATTCCCAATTGTTCCAAGCACTTTCTGAATGTGTTAAGTTAGTGTTAGGCTAATGTATGCAGCAAATTGTAGCAGATTAGATGGCTGTAGCAATGTTTTGCAACAGCAGCACTAAAATTAGCGAATTAGCCTAAGTTAGAGTTAGAGAAATTAGTAGAAAGCCTTAGAGAATAAGAGTTGAGTGTTGTTTGAAACTTCGATCAAATTCCTTCACAAGAGAGCAAGTAAGTTAGTGCCTTTTGGGCTATGGAGTCTTTTGTAACAACAATAAATATGCAATTGGAGAATGATAATAGCAATGTCTAAGTGAAAGGCATTGAAATCTAAGGTGCTAGCACATTAGGGCCCTATATTTCAAGAAGAGGTTGCTAGAGTGCAAGCACTTTTGGGCTCTTGCTATTGATTTTTACGTCTTAAGCAGTTAATTAGATTAGTTTTCTTTTACTTATAAACCGTTAGCACAATAACTGCATATAAAGGATCACTGAAAGAATAACATCCACAACATACACAAGATTTACCCTGGGAAAACACTCTAGGGGAAAAACCCAACAAACTTCCTCAATATAGATTCACCAACTAAGAACAATGCCTCTCTCCAAGAGAGAACTAACAAAGCAGAAGATCCTCCTCTAACCCTTGTGTTGCAGTCCTTATACACACTTGCAAACGTGGACTAAGTTTCAATCCACTTATTGTGTCCTCGGAGACACAATGTCTAAGTTCAAGCCCACTGTCACCTCGACTTGAACTTCTTCCATCTAGGCTTACTCCTAGGGAAGCCAAGGGGGGTAGACCTTAGTTACTATGTGAGTTTAAAAGATTAATTCTAGGAGTTGGTTTTAATTAGTTAAAGGTTTGGGGGAATCTAGACTATATGAAAGGCAAACAATGCAAAGTGCAAATTTCAATGAAATGCAACCTTTTCCCTAAGTCAACTAAGACTAGTGCCTAAGGTTGGGCAAAGGGGTCAACTAAAGTTACAAGGAGATTAGACTTTACAAAAGATTACAATTAGATACAAAAAAGAATTACTTTGCAAGATTTACAATTGAATTAGATACAATGAAACAAACAACTATTTATACAAAAGAATACTAAAGATACAACAATATACAGTTATGAACAAATGAAAAAGGAAAGCACTAACTTGAAACTAACTTGACTTATTTGTGCAGGGAAATAAAAGATTACTCAAAGATGATCACCACAACACAACAAGCCAACAACCCAAACAATGAAGTGCCTCCACAAGATGCGCAACTTCAAGGGGTTGTCTTCAATGGCATCAACACAACTACAAACTCAAACAAGAAGTGCCTCCACAAGATGCGCAACTTCAAGGGGTGATTAAAGATAAAGCAAGTAAAAGCCTCCACGGGCAAGATATGCGCAACTACTAGTTAATCATCCACAAGTGCTCAATTAAAATTGCATGTAAAGTAACTTAAGTGAAATGTTTACAAAATTAAAGAGCATAAACCATCAAAAGATTATGAAATTATACCAAGGTTGAAGTGGATAAGTTTTAGGATTAAGTTATTAAGTGAAAGTGTGAATCCTAAAACTATGTGACTTCCCTAGAACTGCCCCCGCTTATACCAAAAAGACTGCTGGGTGCTCAAGAAGTGAGACAAACAAGGCCACACCCTAGCTCCACAAGTCAATTTGGGGAACAAAAGTACTCCAACAAGGGGGACACTGAGTGCCTTGAGACCATCCCTGATCTAGCACCCCCTGTCTTTTCCTTAAGTCCCTTTTTTGTTGGCAAAGATGGGACAGTTAAAGGTGCTCTAATTAACTAGATAAATTGAAACCCTATGGATCTTAAGGTAAATTGAGCCTTAAGAATTAATTAAGTTAAGTTGGATTAAGTGCTTTCAAGTAAAGTAAATTGCTTAAGCTTGAAAGAGATTAAGTGATTGAACTTGAAAGCAAAGCAAATACTTGACAAGAAAGAAATGCTTGAAAAACACAAGTAAGTTACTATGCCTCCACGGCTTAAGCAATGAAATGAAAAGAGCTTCTAAAATCTAAAGATAAACCATATACAAGCATTAGAAGCAATAAACCACAACTAATCACCTAGCCTTACGATATAGGATGGTTGGCTTTGCCAAACTCTTTCCTAGGTGTAGGCAAACAATAAAATAAAACGCAAAAAATTAAATTTGCTTGAGAAATGCAAGCCCTAGAGACTCTCTTGGGCTTGCTTACAACTTGAGAAAGGAGAAGAAGGGGGTATTCAATACCCTTTCTTAGGAGGAGTTTACTTGACTTTATTTGGCTCCAAATGGGCTGTTCCCCCATGTTTCTGTCACAAATCTGCAAAAAACCAGCAAGTAAAACTTGCTGGAAAAGCTGCAGAAATCACAAAAAATCTGTAGAAAATTTTTGTTAATGGAAACCAGAAATTTTAAGTGTAAAACCAACAGTATATATATTCGTTTTTAGTCTATTTCAGAACACAAATCCACCCAAATATAGAAGAATATGAACATAAAAACATAACATAAAATATTAGAGCTTTTAAGTGGCTGATAAAGAAGATTTTCAGATCTGAAATCTAACTTCAAAATCCTTAGGTGACTTGGAAATTTCTTCAAACAATGCTGCAGAAAAGAGAAATGGGTGAACATATTCATGTAATAAAATAAAATACTTTGTTAGATCTACAAGATATACTCACTAGATCTATGATAATACTACTAAAAGATCTACCCAAACAAAATACTTTGCTTGGGAATCCCTACTCTAGATCTACAACAAATGAAAAAAATAAATAACTAGAACAAAATCACCTCATTAAGCAATATGGCACCAAGAAGACTCTCCGCACCATGTATCCTCCAAATATTTCTTGTATTAGAAGCAAGCTAGGACAAATGCTTGCCCTAGCTTAAGAAAAGAAAGGGAGAGAGAAGAGCGAGAGAGGATGGAGAGGAGAGGAGAGAAATGGGTAGAATAACCTTGCACTGAGAATAGATCATGTAAAAAGAGGAGGGGAGGGCCTTTATTTATACTTGGGAGCCAAGAGTGACCCCTCTTGGATGAGTTACAAGTGTCACACATCCAAGAGAAATAGACAAAGTCAAGGAAGAGTCACTTTTAGGGTTTTGGTAAATGAGTGAGGGGGTGAGGTGTAAAGGGGGAAAACACCTTTTCCTATGGTCAAACATTAAGTTAGACACCAAGGAGGGCGAATTTAGGGTTTATGTGCCTTTTTTCACTTAAACTTTTTAATTCCCACATGTCAATTAGCTAGGGAACACCACTTTAAGTTGTTGGCTAAGCAAGGGGGGGTCTTTTAAGTGGAAAATTTCTTTTTCAACTTAGGAAAAAGGTTAGGAAACCTTTCCCACTCTCTCTCAAACCTTTTTGCTTCATTATTACAAAAAAATGACATTTTGACTATCTCAAATCAAGCAATTAAATTGTTGTTTTGGACTGACTTGGACTTCTCATGGACAAACACCTAACAAAACTTGTCCAATTGAGCTGAAACTTGGTCCAAGGGTGTAGGGGGTCCCATTCCATTTCTTTTGAGTACAAATACCCCTATCAAAAATCCCAAGGACCTAGTTTTTACATTTTTTCATCAAAAATAATTAAAATTACCATTAACTAGGTAATTTTAAATTTAAAACAAAAATACTTTAGACTTGACGGAATTCCGCAAGACTCTAGGAGATGTCTAGCATGGTGATTTACAATATTCCTAGACACGAGTCACCATAGGGCTCGACCATTAGAATGCCTTTCACCACTTTGGAGAATTATTGTGGTAGTGAAAAACTCAAGGAAAATTAATAAGGCTGGTTAGGCCAAATTAATAACCCGAGGAAAAAAAACACTCGATGAAAGGGACTCCTCTAATGATAAAGTCCTAGGCAACTGACCTAACTATGATCCATGCTGACCCATTACATTATTATCCCACACAGGGGAGCGAAAATTCCAAAACTGTCTTGTAGAACCAACAAGTCTTCAACTTGGTAGCACCATTAGGTGCATATCTTCACGGTACATGGAGTTGACCCGTTAGTCGAAATAGGTGGTCAACACCTTGACTAGGGAAGAGTAGCGCACCATATAACCAAGATATACCCAAGTGATAAACCAAAAACCTCCACAATGTTACCTTCTAGCTGCAGTAGCATCTGCCTCTGAGACTTGTGCACTTCCTCTTCTTTGCTGCAGAGCTAGTGTGTGTGTACAAATGAGGCGCTGGCTTCCTTTATAAATAATAGTCTGGCCAGCCTAAAATTAGGTCTGAGCCAATTTGTCACTTCACCCTTTTATTTTTCATTTTACTTGTCAAGGCACAATAGGGCCGACTTTTACAAAGAACCAATAGGGTCATGTTAACAAATATAATATAATAATATTCTTTAGATTTTGTCTTGGTCAAATACAGTAAGGATATCTTCCGAAGCTACTCAATCTTCAACACTAGCAACTCTTTCTTCCCTTCTTAGATTCTTCAATAATGTCACAACAAGTGTCTAGAATCAAACTCCTAAAGTGCTAACATTTAGGGCTTTAGGAGTTTAACCTAGATAGGATTTCCTTCACAAATTTATGGATGAAACAATCTTGTGAGAGGAGGAAGCACCTTATGCTCCTCTCTTAGGGTTTTATCCAAACAAATAATCTTCAATATAAACAAGTAAATTCACAATAAAGCATTAATGACATGAAAATTGCAGAAATTTACCTACTTCACCAAGACAATGATAAGAGAAAACCCTAATTGCAGAAAATTTCACCAAAAATCAGCAAGAGATATCCAAAACGTGTCCTCCAAAGGCTAGCGCATGAGGTAAAAGAGACCAATCACCCAAAGATAGCGAAAATTTCATACCATGTTCTCTCTTGTGTGAGAGAAAAAGTGATGATAAAAATGAAATGTCAAGAGGCTTATTTATATGGAGCCTCTTTGACCTATTTGTCCACTTTAATTGTCAACATTAAAATAAAAGAGGGCCGACCTCTTAATTTTCCCTTTACAAATTACAAAAAATAAATTTTGCACAAGATAAACCCTAGAAGGGTGACGTCATCCCCCTTTAGGGTGATGTTGAGCTCCAAAGTGTGACGTCTAGTTTGGAAGTGTGGAACGTTAGGACTCCAAAGGCCATACATCGTGCCCACATGTGACAAAATGCCATGCCAAGTGTCTTCTTCCATCATCTCCATCAAACCTAGCTCTCCAATGGTGACGTCATGGGCCAAAATTGACGTTTTGGGCCTCCAAAGGCTAACGTCCAAGTGGAAGATGGTTGGAGCTCATCCTCTAGCCATGCCAATGTGCCTCCAAAGGCAACACCCTTCCTTCTCAAGGTGCAACTCTCATCACAAATTTGCCCAAGACATGGGGGTCTAATATCCATCTAATGGGCTCCAAAGCCCCATGATGGTCCGAATGAAGTCATCCCCTCAAGAATACTTGTTCACTGGGCAAGGTCCTGCAAAGACAAACAAGTACGCCCTCCATGGGCTTACAAGTCACAATATCATGCAAAGAAAGCAATATCTAATACAAGAACCACCCAAACATGTGCATTAAACCCCCCTTTTCAAACTAAATAGATGCTCAAAGACTTTATAAGTTTTGCTTAATTTAGGTATGGGAGGGGTGTCATGGTGCCCTATTGGGTAAGCCAATCCCCAAGTCAAGAGATGTTTCCCAAGAGGAATCTATCTAAGTCATGTAGTGAGTGTGGGCTGGATTTGGGGCATGACTTCTATGCATGGGGTTCTTGACATACAAGGGTTCGTATTGTCTCATTTATGGGTGCCTTTGTAGAGGGTGTGTTGCATCGTTTGTTTTCAATGCAACCTTTTTCCAAGCCCTTGCCATTTAATTTATTAGGGTCTTAACATTGAGTGCTATATGCAATGGAAAGTAAGGAGCACCGCAATGCCACTTGAAGCTTGGAACACATTGAGTGCCATGTCCAATGTAAAGTAAAGGACACTGCAAATGCATTCCCTCAACAAACGAGACATTTATTAATTATGTGATTTCTTTTGTAGGTCCTTCATTTTTGGAGAAGTGTTTCATTGTTCCCAGGACCTCTGGGCGAGGATTTAGAAGGATAATGATTGGATTTTATCTTTTTCCAGCTACAACACCTTTGGGCCTTGTTGCCGTCCTAATACACACTTGCAAACATGGAAAAGTGTCAATCCACTTAGTGTGTCCTTGGAGGCACAATGCCTAAGTCCAAATCCACTTGTCATCTCAATTTGGACTTCTTTCGTCTAGGCTTACTCCTAGGGAAGCCAAGGGGGTAGACCCTAGTTACTATGTGAGATATTAGATAAATTCTAAGAGTTAATTTTAGTTTTTTGAAGGTAAGGGGGAGCTAGCCTATATGAGAGGCAACAAATGCAATGCACACCTTTAATGAAAATCATCCCTTTCCCTAAGATCAACTAAGATTAGTGCCTAAGGTTGGGCAAAGGGGTCAATTAAAGTCACAACAAAAGATCTAAGTACAATTAAATGGTAACTTTACAAATTAATACAAATGAGCTACAATTACAACAATTATCAACAATAAAGAATAACTAGATGATTATACAATGTACAAAAATACAACTACTTGCCAATTTACAAATGAAATGAAAGAAGCACTAGTTAGATCTACTATACCAATGAAGCAATACTTGAACTAACCACTTGATTGATTTTGTAGATGTAAAAGAGAGATAGCTCAAAGATGCATTCACCACAAAGAGATAACTCACAACAAAGCTTTAGATGCCCAAAGGAATGATGCGCAACTTCAAGTGAGGTTGCTCAAGGACTAGTGCGCAACTTCAAGCGAACAAAAATTTGAAAGAAAAATCACCAAGATGACTAATGCACAACTTCAAGGATACACCATTCACCAATAGAGATGCCCAATTGTAAAGTAAATGCGATAAAGATAAAGCTTGAAAGTAAAGTTGCAGGAGAGTAAAAGACCATACACAACTTAGATTAGATCATGAACTTGAAGCACAAATGTGTGAGTAAATTTTAAGCTTGAATTAGGTGAGGCGAATTTGCAAGCCTAAACTAGGTGACTTCCCCTATACTCCTATTGCTTTGGCCAAAATGATTGTTGGGTGCTCAATAAGCAAGGAAAACAAGGCCTTACCCTAGCTCCATAGGTCAACCCGGAAAACTTGGACGCTCAACAAGGGGGACACCTAGTGCCATGAGATCATCTGTGATCTAGCACCCCAAGTAGCCTCCACAAGCCTCCTTTTTGGTGGCGAAAGTTGTATCAGTAAAGGGTGCTCTAATTACTAGATAATTTAACCCTTCCTAAAGCTACAAGTTGATTGAGTTAACAAAAATATTACTTGTGTTAAAGTGCTTAAGGAGATAGAGCTTGAAAAGAAATGAAATGACAATATGCTTATAGATCCAGCTTGAACAAATTTGCAAGAGAAAGAAAATGCTTCCAAGAGCTTACACAAGATTTTAAACAAAAATGAAATGCTTCTAACTATGTGAGATATACACAATGAACTAGAAGAGAACTAAATGAAACTAAGAAACATAACAACCATTAACCCTTTAACATAAAAGACAAGCCTTACGATACTGCATGGGTGGCTAGGCCAATCCTCTTTGCAGGGTATAGTCAAACAAATAAAGAAAGTAAATAACTTGAAGAAACAACTAATCTACTTGCAACCTCAACAGAGGCACAAGATGGAGGACAAGCCTACCGGTTTTGTGCCCAAGTGGGTGAATGAAATAGACAAATGCTTGAAAGGAAAAGAAAGAGATCCTAACCTCTCAACATTGCCTTAAGGGCAAGTGGGACAAACTTGAAATGAAATAACAAAACTTGAAAATAAATCTAACCTCTAGCCTTAGGATTTTGCATGGGTGGCCAGGCCAATCCACTATGCAAGGTGTAGGCACAAATAATTAAAAAACGCAGAAAATTAAAACTTAGAGAGAAATGCAAGCCCAAAAGACTCTCTTTGGGCTTGCTTACAATGATAGAAGAAGAGAGAAGAGTTGGGTGAATAATACCCCAACTTGGGAGGCCTTTTCTTGACGTTTTGGGGCCCCAAATGGGCTGTACCTCCTCTTTTATGGTTCAAATCTGCAAAAAACCAGCAAGCAAAACTTGCTGAAAAAGTGGCGAGTAACCAAAAACCTCAAATATTTTCTTTTAGTGATGACATAAAATATGTGTATAAAATCAGCAAGCAAATACATTTAAATGACCTATTCAAGAGAGTTAGAATGCCCAAAAAATGTATGGAAATGTAGAAAAAAATATTGCAGAAATTTAACGAGGCTTGAGTCGGGTGAAGGGACAAATTTTCAGATTTGAAATTTGTCCACAAAACCCTTGGGTGACTGTTATCCCCGATTTCTAGGGATAACTAGGAGATCACGTCTCGAGGCCCACAGGTCCTAGACATGGAGTACCGAGAGCAGGATTGACCTGAGCATGACCTTGGAGGGCCCATCTTTCTTATCCTTCATCAAACTTGTCTTGTTAGCAACAACAACATCCATCACCTTCGGCTTGGACTTGTATCGGAGAAGACTCTTGCTCCATGAGGTAATTGGTCCAGGTATCATGGTATGTGTCATTTTTTATCATTATAACCTTTAGATATATGCATCTTACTCCTTTTGTTTCTGACAACTGCTTGGATCTTACATTGACCCGCTTGACCATAGTTGGGGGGATTGACAGGGTGCCCTAGCAAGCCTGTACCCATAGGTTTTGGTTTGCCACCCGGGGGATTTCTGAAGAGCCATCGTCCGCTCCCATCATATCATCACTTTTACATCTTATCTCCCACTCATCTGCCCCATTCCCCTAGTCCGGGCATTAGGATGATCTGTTTGTAGGGTTACACCTTATCTCGTGGGAAGAAGGGGCTAAAGGCCCAGAAGGTAAAAGCAGCTGGTAAAAAATAAAAGCCATAAAAAATGAAACCTAGAGATGCCTCGCCCAGGGATCCCCGAGAAGGCAATAAAAAGCCTCTCAGCAAGAAAGAAGAGGGACCCGAAGAAAAATAACAAAACAAGACCTAGCCAAGAGGATAGGGGGTCTCATCACGAGCCAACCTATTATGTTCATGGGTACCTAGCAGTATGACATTGCCATTATTTGGTTACCACGCCAGGGCAGTGACCTTTGGTTGCATGGCCAAGGGAAAGGGGGTCTCATCATGAGCCAGCCTTATCATCTCTGTGAAAGTGCTTGTGGGTAACACTGTCAGCTTTGGTCACCACGCCAAGGCAGTGTCCTCTAGTTAGACCTTGAAATAAATAAAAGCAATAAAGAAAAGAAAGAATAAAGGCAATAAAGGGCTTGGAAAGAATTGCATCCATGACGGGTACAACTCGCCTTCTACAAAGGCACCCACAGGTAATATCGTACATCCCTGTCTTTCACTCTACCCATATGTATGGACATCCCTTGACCACATCACCTCATGTTACATGGCTTGGATGATATCCTCTGGAGACTTTCCTTTTCTTATGGATGCTGGCCCAATAGGGTATTTTGTCTTTTTCTTCGGCTTTATATTGTAGGTCATTGTAATATCTTTGAGATATTGAATGATATATTAGGGGTTTTATGCATATATTTGATAAAATTAATGATGAAACGTGATTGACATTGCTATGATCCCTGTGACTAATGAGCCCATGGAGGGCGAAGTTTTTGATGTGCAGGACCATGCCCGACGGACAGGTACCAGTTGGACCGGTACACATGCAGAGATGATTAGCTCGGACCTCCATGGGGCTGAAGAGCCCATCAGATGGTTGCTGGGATCCCATCAGGGGCAGTGAAGAAGGACGTTCCATCCAGGACACTTTCGCTGAGCCCAGCCCAGGGGGGTTGACCCTTCTCAGATGGAGTGTTTCCCTTTGATGACCAGGACGTCACCCAGGAGGCCTTGACGTCACCTTGAGCGTGTGGCAGTTTGACAGGACGACTGACACGTGTGGCAGCTTGGAGGAGCCTAGGAAGGGCTAATGTTTGACTTCTGGATGCTGGACTAGCCCCAAAAGGGCCTAATGTCTCCCTCAAAGGGGCTTGACGTCTCACTTTTTGCTCATTTAGGTCTTTTACTTAGCATTTAATGTAAAAACAATATGATTTTGGTTTGTAGCCTTGTCGGCTATTTTTAATGACCTAATTTTAATTATAGGTCATGATACACTATATATTGAGGATGTTTTTCCCTCATTTGAACATAACACATAACTCACTCTCTTGTGAGGTCTGATTTTTGCGCCCTACTTGGGTATTTGGTCTTTTAAAGTGAGGCGCACTTGTTGATGGAAGGATTTTCTTGGCATGTTTGGCATTTCTCTTGAAGGAAGGTTTACAACTAGGGTTTGCATATGCTTTTCATCATGATATGTAAGTGTTTTTCT
>JASDQU010882830.1:26653-60890 GCA_032191745.1 Picea mariana
TTAATTGTCACTTTATGACTTAAGTGACATATTTCACTTTTGACTTAAAGCTCCTAAGTCAAAGTGAAATTAGAATCATAAAGTAAAGTATGAGGGTAAAAGTATTCCCCCTTTGTGCTTAGAGACTCATAAGCACATGGGGACCACTTTCCAAGGTACCCAAATCTCAACACTCGAGACATGATCTCCTAGTTATCCCTAGATATCGGGGATAACAGGACCTAGTTTTTGCATTTTTACATCAAAATTAATTAAAATTACCATTAATTGAGAAGTTAAAAAAAAAAAAAAACTACTTAGACTTGACAGAATTCCGCAAGACTCTAGGATATGTCTAGCATTGTCATTTTAATATTCCTAGACCCTAGTCACCCATTGGGCCCGATCATTAGAACACCTTTCACCACTTTGGAGGATTATTGTGGGAGTGAAAAACTCAAGGGTAATTAAAATGGCTCGTTAGGCCAAGTCAATTACCTAAGGAAAAAAAATACTTGATGAAAGGAATTCCCTAATGATAAAGTCTTAGGAAACTAACCTAAAATATGATCCATGCAGACCGATTACATTATTATCCCACGCAGGGGAGCGGAAATTCCAGTTACAAAAAGAAGTATTGAGGCCAAAATTGCCTTGTTGAAACAGTAAGTCTTCAACTTTGTTGCACCATGAGGTACATAGCTTCATGGCACATGGAGTTGACCCCCTAGTCGAAATAGGTGGTCAATAGGCCTGTTGCTGCCTTTATACACACCTAGGTAACGTGGAAGAAATCTTCAATCCACTGAGTGTGTCCTTGGGGGCAAGTTAGAGTTAAGGTGCTGTCACCTAATCCTCAACTCCTCCGTTTAGGCCAACTCCTAGCGAAGCCAAGGGGGGTAGTCCCTAAAGAAAATAATCTAAGGCTTAAAACTAAATCTAAGCAATTAGTGTTCTAGGAGTTTATTGAATAAAGACAACATATGAAGTAAATTTATTCTAAAAGCATATCAATCAACAACCACAAGATACATAAGAGATACTTGCATAAAAGGATACTTGAGATAATAAATGCAAGTAAAAGGAAATACTTCAAGACAAATAACTGAAAAGTAAAGTACTTGAAGCAAATGGCTTTGTAAATAGTGTAAATGAGACTAGTGCCTTAAAGGTATCGTGGGCAGTGTTATCCCCCATTTTTAGGGATAACTAAGGAGATTATGTCTCGAGGCCCCCAAGTCCTAGACATGGAGTACCAAGAGCCAGATCGACTTGAGCATGGCCCCGGAGGGCCCATCTTTTCTTCCTTTCAGCGCCTCCACCTTGTTAGCGACAACAACATCCATCACCTCGGCTTGGTCCTGTAGCAGAGATGGATCTTGCTCCATGAGGTAATGAGTCCGGGTATCATGGTATGTGTCACTCTGATCCTTGAAACCTTTGAATATGTGCATTTAATTCTTTTTGTTTCTAACGGGTGCTTGGATCTTATACTTATCCACTTGACCATGTCTGGGGCGAATGACAGGATGCCCTAGTGAGCTTGTGCCCATAGGTTTTGAGTTGCCACTACGGGGGTTTCTGAAAAGTCATTGTCCACTCCTGTCATACTTATCACTTTCCATCTTACTTCCCGCTCATCCATCCCATTACATTGGTCCGGGCATTGGGTTGGCCAATCATTTAAGGGTTGCACCTTGCCTTGTGGGAAGAAGGGGCTAAAGGCCCAGAAGGTAAAAGCAGCTGGCAAAAGATAAAAGCCTAAAAATAAAACCTCGAGATGCTTCGCCCAGGGATCCTCGAGAAAGCAGTAAAAAGCTTCTCAGTAAGAAACTAGAGGGACCCATAAAAATAATAAAAACAAGACCTAGTCAGAGGATAGGGGGTTTCATCATGAGCCAGCCTATTAGGTCCATGGTCATCTAGCGGTATGACACTACTAGCAGCTGGTTACCACGCCAAGGTAGTGGCTCTTGGTGGCATACCCAAGAGAAAGGGGGTCTCATCACTAGCCAACCTTTTCATTTCCGTGAAAGTGCTTGTGGGTAACATTGCCACCACTGGTCACCACGCCAGGGCAGTGTCCCCTGATTAGCTTCTTGAAAGAAAAAGAAATAAAGAAATAAGAATAAAAGACATAAATGGGCTTGGAAACATTGGCATCCAGGACAGGTGCAACTCGCCTTCTACAAAGTCACCCACAGGTAAGCCTTGCATTTCCCTGCTATCAGTGCATCCCTTGTCAGGACATCCCTTATCTGCCTCACCCATTAACATGACTTGGATTTGATCTCTTCCGGAAACATCCCTTTTCCAATGGATACTAGCCCAATAGGACGCCCTGTCAATTCCTCCAAACTTGCCTTGCAGATTTGTATAATGTCTTTGAGCATTTGACTAGGTAAAAGGGGTTTTATGCACATGTTTAATAAAATTGATGATTGGATGTGATTGACATTGCTATGATCCCTGTGACTTATGGGCCCATGGAGGGCATATCTGTTGATGTGTAGGATCATACTCGACGGACAGGTACCATATTGGACAGGTACACATGGGAAGATGATTAGTTCAGACCTCCATGGGGCTGAAGAGTCTACCAGATGGAGGGTGAGACCCCAGTAGGGGGCAGAGACAGGACAAAGGGGTTTGCACCGGAGAAGAAGAGGACATTCCACAGAGGCACCCTGACAAAGCCTCACTTAGGGTGGTTGTGCCCTCTCCACTGGAACGTTGGCCTTGGAAGGCCCATGACGTCATCCAACATTATGGACATTTTTGGGAGGAAGTTATGGCAGTTGTGGCACGTGTGGCAGCTCGGAGAGGCCCAAGGAGGACTAACATTTTGCTCTAGGAGGCCAGTGCTGCCTTAAAAAGGGCTAACGTCACCCTAGAAAGGGCATGACGTCTTACTTTTGCTTGATTAGGGTTTAATTTATGACATTTAATGTAAAACAATATTATTTGGTATTTTGGCCTTGTCAGCCTTTTGGTAACCTAAATTTTATTAAGGTCACTGGTATTGTATAAGTAGAGAGCTAAAACTCTCATTTTAAACATAATCTTTCACTCACACTTAGTGAGGTATGAAATTGGCACCCTCCTTTAGGCTTCTTGGCTGAAAGTTGATGTGCACTTGTTGAAGGAGGCTCTTTCTTGGCTATTTTTTGCATCTTCTTGGTGGAAGGTTTACAACTAGGGTTTTGCCTAATGAATGGTTGATGAATGTAAGTGAATTTCTGTAATTCTTCTTTATTTGAATGGTTATCGTATCTTTTTCTTGCATTTTAATGGAATTTGCTGAATCAAACCCTATGGAATGAGCACATGTTGGCGTCCTTGTTTCATGTCCCTACCAAGTTATGCTAAGAGCCATTTTTGATTTTGCTGAAGATAGATAGAGCCTTGCCATAGAAACACTCTACCTCTACTCTTCTAGCCTAGCCGTTTTTGCCTTGTCATTGAGCTAAAGAAGGAGGAAAACACACTAAAGCCTAGGGTTTCTACACTTTAGTGAGCCGTTCTCCCCTAGGGTTTGATTGATGAAGCCTTGCCTTAGCAACACTTCATCATCTAACTCTCTTGTCTTTAGCCCTATCATTTATTACTCAAGCTTGTTAGAATATGAAGGATGTGTGCTCGTTTTACCATTGACAATACCCTTGTCACCCAACCATAGGCCGAAGCCACCCTCCGAGCACCTTAACCTTGATAGAGAATCATTCCGGAAGCAAACCCTAGGCTAGATAGCCATACAAAGGGTAGCGCACCTTTCCCCGAGGATAGCGCATCAACAAAGGCTGATCAGATGTTCCAAACCCTAGCCAAGAGATAGTCCAAGCCAAAACGTAACTGCTAGCTGCACCAACAACTCTCCTCCAAACCTGTGCACATGACTGCAACTGCACTGTGCAGAACTGGCTCTCTGCAACTGTTGAGATGTGTCAAATGAGAGACTGGTGCCCTGTATTTATAGTGGTTTTGGCAGACTTACTGGGGTTGACTTCTTATTCTGGGTATCTGTCTGTTCAGTATATTATTATTATTTCTGGCCGACTTCTTCTCTTGGAGGCGAATAACCTAATATAAATTATCTTCTTGAGCCGACAAGTCTTCTAGGGTTATTAGCCAACTTATTAGGGTTTCTTCCTGCTTCCCGGAGTATTTTATTCTCGTCAGGTTCACACGTGGAGGTAAACACCTACCGCAACTACCATAATATCAACAAAGCTATCCGTTTAAATTTGTCTTTTGAGCTAGAGAAGGAGGAAGACGCACTAAGGCCTAGGTTTACTACGCCTTAGTGAGCCGTCTCCCCTAGGGTTTGATTTGTTGAAGCCTTGCCTTAGCAACACTTCAACACCAAACCCTCTTGTCTCCAGCCCTATCACTATCATCGCGGCCCTTCAACTTTTGTAGTGATTTTGACTCCATTTACCCTAATAGCGCACTGATCTAGACCTTCTATGTTGAGTACCTTGATAATACACACATCCAATACTTTGAACAACTACTAATTCTTCTAACCCTATTGTTGTCGTCATCTGTTTGTGCTATAAACATGTCCATGCARCATTTATTGTGTCTTTAAAGCAATTGAAAGATTGGCTGAGGTGTTGCTTCTAGTATTGTTACATTGATGATAAATTGCCATTGATAATTGTGAAGCTTCCTTAGCACTTATTGTGAAGTGATATGTTGTGATCATTGCTAGTTTATATCATTGATTTGCTTCACTTATATTATTGGTCAATTGCTTTATATCATAAAGTCTTTGATTATATGAAGTACTAACCAAGCAAGTGACCTTGCAGATGTATAGTTTTATTGTTGCTTTGTCTCGGGCAGGTACACTTTTGGTTACTATTTCTGGTTATCTTTACTCTTATTGGCTGATTAGCCAGACTTTCTGATCGGTGGTGACTTGTGAGGGGGGAAAACTTTCTACTTAACCATAAACCTTTGCCTTCTCAAAACCCCAGGTCACTGGGGACGTCTCCCCTGAGCCTAGCACCCTAAACAGAAAGAGCTATCCCATTGAGGTGACAGTGGTGGGATAGTCTCAGTTTCGCCAGTTTGCCTTTCTTCCATCCATCTTTTACCATAACTACAAACTGTGCGATAACGGGCAGTTGTAGATCGCGTATTTTATTAAATTGTCTTTATTGATAGTAGGTTAATGAGATAAATTTTATTTGCAAGAAAGTAAAGTGTTTGAGAGCTAATCTAGATTTGGCCTCTAGAGAGGTTATCCCTTTAGCTCAAAGATTTGCTGAGAACTTGGCGAAACCCAATGGTTTCACCAAGAAGCCCACTAGAGGTGTCGAAGGTCCAACACTGAGGGGAACAAGCTCGAGGTATTCAGTGAAACTTCACACACTCCCCCTAGGCGGTTCTTAAAGCCAAGCAATAGTCCTCTTTTGAGATTTTCCTATTATTACTACTTGACACTGACCAACCCAACGTGTATGAAACTTACTCCCAGAAGATCAAGACAAACTCGCAATTGGAAGGGTCAGGAACAACACTGGGAGCTGAGGGGAAATGTTTATTTTAAGCAAGAAAGTAAAATGCTGAAAATAATTGTTTTCCAATTACTAAGTCTTCATTGACCAGCCTCTTGCGAGGAGTTGAGAAGACGGTTTATTTACCAACTTTGAAATTGCAGAAAATAAAGTTGCATCTAATCTAGCAATTAAAGTATTACTTCCCAAATTGAAATCTAATCTATGTGATTGTTGTTTTAGATTTTAAAGAAAGAGAAAGAACTGAAATGAAAAAATTGCTCCAAAACCACAACACTAACCCCCCTAGGGGGAAACACAAAGTGAGGCCTCCCTTGGGTCACTTATTTTATTAACTCGGCTACAATGGTCTCTTGAAGAGACTTTGGATCTTTTTAAATAGAGATATGGATCCTTATAATGATGGATCAATGCTTTTACAATATAGAAAAAGTCTTAGGAAGGTATATGGTGCTTCTAAAATTCCCAAATGCTCCAAATCTGCCAAATTTTGGCAGAATCTCCTCGTGTTTATTCAATGACCTGCACAAAACAACAAACAAAAGAGTGCAAAAGATGGCCAAAAACAGTTTAAGAGTGTTTTTGGTTATTAGTAGATAAACCCAAATTTTTTTAAGTAAAAATCTATGATAAATGAGCAAAATGAATTAAGGAAAGCAAGCTAGGAAACTTGTTTCCTTAGGGTCTTTTATGGCTGTTCTAAAACAGCAAATTAAAGCACTTAACTTGCTAGATATGAAAGCTAAAGCATAAAAGCAAAGATCTCTTTAAAGCCTTTAAATTTGACTAAGTTTTAACTTGCAAAGAGACTTTTCCTATTGCTAGATCTTGCTTAAGAGATAGATAAATTGAAACTATGCTAAGATCTAAACAAGAGCTTCTACAAATCTGATCTACTTATGTATTTAAATTGAAAAATGGTAGATCTAGAATGTAGATTTAAGTAACCAAAGAAATTGAGAATTTGAGAGAGAGAGAGAGTAGAATTGCTTGATCCCTTGAAAAGCCTTGGGCAAAGGAGTTCCTTGCTTTGGTGGAAAACTGAGGGACTATGTTATTCACCACAATCTTGAAGAATGAGGAGGATGCAAGCAAGCTCAACCTATTCTTCAAGTGAGATATCTTGCACAACTTAAAACCTCTTGCAAAAGGGTTAAAAACATTGGTGTCACATAAAATAGGAGCATGAAAGCAAGAGTATTAAGCTAAATAAGCATGCAATTAAAAAAACCATCTAACATACATGAATCAATAGAAATATTAAGCAAGCTAGCTTTTCTATTTCTATCCTATCGGGAGGTAGCTCCCCTTCCAAGGCCAAGATTTAACAACAAATGCAAAAAAATAATAAGAAAACTTATACCTCATACACAAATTGAACATAGATGATCCACACAAATTTGCTTTACACATGTCGTAGCCTCCAAAGCCTTTTTATTCGAATGAGAAAGAGATAGTACTATTACATCAAAAAACAAACTCACCCAAGCTCCAACTAGCTTTTGCAATGGGAGAGTGCTTCATTATATAGGGAGAGGGGCGCATTACTCAATGAGGGAGGGCGCACCACTTGTTGGCAATTGAAATGACAAGTGTGGAGCATGGGGTTGCCACATATCACACTCACCCAAAAATTGCCACTTGTTATTCACATGGGGAGATGAGGGGACGCCACCTCTCAAGAGGTTGGCATCTCTCTTCAAGAGGGCGCCACCTCTCCTCAAGAGGGGTGCACCTCCTCTTGGAGATCTCTCTTAAATCCAATAAACCTCAACCACAATCCTTCTCAACTCCTCTTAGGGTGCCAACAATGCATGGTTAACTCAAAGAGATGAAGAGTTCACTCAAAACATGTCCCATACATGTTTCCCAAAAAATAGGTTTGCTGATTTTTTATGTCTTTTTTGGGTTTTGAGAGTAAAAATACCTGTTAAGTTTTTAGTGATTAAAATCACTAATTTCACTCACAAAAGTGGGTACTTAAGTAAAGTGGGTGCTCTAGGTTAAAAAATGAGCACCCCCAAGGCATATGAAGCCTCCTAGTACCACTTTTTTAATACAACTTCAAATTACAATTAAAAAATTTCATTTTACGAGAAATTTTTTATTAACTGAAAAAATAAAAATAAAAACTAAGGGGGACTTAGCACATTTCCATAAAAATCTAGGAGGATGTTTAGCATGGTAATATACATTAGAGACTAGGCTTAGACGACCATGCTAAGGCCTAACAATGAGTATATACTCTAGCTTTGGAGAAATTGAGTGAAAAAACTTGGAAATTATAAATTGCTTGGACAACAGAATATAATTAACAAGTAAAAAAAACACTCCAGAGTAACAACTCATGTCTAAGCCTTAGGTGGCTAAACCTTTTACAAAGTTCATCATGCAACATCTCTTTTTACAATTCCCCACAGGGTATGGAAAATTTGGAAAAAGTTGGTCACATAGACCGACTAAACTTCTGAACTCTGAATACTGAGCATTTGATTGCTCAAACTTTGGCTGCTCAACTGCAAGTCCAACTAGTGCAATTCAGTGGATAACGGGGCCTTCAAGCCCTTCTTCCTATGAAATAAGGTACAATCCCTTCTTAGGTTAATGAACTCGAAAACCCAAAATTTAAGGAAACGAAGGGGAATGATGATGGAGGGTGGTAAGTATGGATGGGAATGGTATGATGACCCTTCAAAGGACCACCTAGCAACCCTTTTCATGAGGGTGACCTACTTACTAGGAGACCATGTCACTCACCAAGGTGAAACTAGGCAAAAGGTATAAATTCCAAGCAAGTGTCCCATAATCAAGAAAGGATTCTTTGCAACATGCTCAAATGCTTCAAGTATTAAGATGACACTTACCATGATACCGAACTTGTTACCTCATGGAGCAAGACCTGCTGTCTTCTTGGGCCATGCCGATGTAGTGGATGCTGCTCTCCTATTGGTGATGATGATATAATCATGAATAGGAGGGGCCTTGCTGGCTCTGCTGGTCAATTTGTCTCTTGACATTCCATGTCTGCTACCTATGGGCCTCGAGACATGATCTCCTTAGTTAACTCTAGTCTTGGGGGGCGTAACAGTGCCTAGGATGGTCACATACACTTGGTCATCTCCAGGAATGTTGGGACGTCTCTAAAACATCTTCGATTTCCCTGGAAACATCTTGGGGATGTGAGGGACATCCTTGAGGAAAAGCAAGTCTACTCTGCCATTCTCTTGTTGACTGGGGATGAAAATCCCCAAGGATGTGGACGCACCCCCTTTGAAATACAGCTTGTAAATCAAGTACTCTTTTTTAATGCTCATATCGAAACAATGGCAAAGATGCAGATGTATTGTTGTTAGATGAGTGCCATAGCATTTGTCCCTTGTTTTTGTTGACAAACTTTGTATGGGCACCTTTACCATTAAACACCTTTGTTGAGTTTTATTTTGTTATTATTATTTTTCTCAATGGTTAATTTTGATGCTTACACTGTAATTTCAATTCTTCTGTACATGGTGTTGAGCTGATGATAGACAAGGATGTTTCAAGCTAACTTGAGAATTCTACATGTGTCAGTATGTGGATAGGGAGTTTGGAACAGGAGCATTAAAGATAACACCTGGACATGATCCAAATGACTATGCCATTGGGAAAAAGCTTGGGCTTCCACTGGTTAATATTATGAACAAGGATGGTACTCTCAATGAGAATGCTGGACCTTACAGGTAGTGCATAATAAAGTGAATAAATTCATACAAACAAATGCAAATTTAATGATAGTTGTGTCAAAGGTTTGGTTGTGGTTGGAAAGTTTTAATATTCTTGTGAATACTGCCTGTTTAGTGTATGATCATGTTAAGTTGGGACTATTTTTGCAGAGGACTTGATCGGTTTGTTGCTCGGAGTAGGCTATGGTCAGATCTGGAAGCTGCAGGACTTGCTCTGAAAGCAGAACCATATATTCTACGAGTCCCAAGGTCTCAGCGTGGTGGGGAAGTATGTACTAATAGCGACTGTTTTCTATTCACAAAATTTGTTTCTTGTTGATCCACTTTAAACATGTTTTAATTTGATGAAGTCCTTTTTTTGCCTTCTATACAATTCCTTTTATTTTAGAGATATATCGATTATAAGGTTTGTCTTCTTCTATGTTGCTTACTTCCAGTTGAGTGGATATGACTTGATGCTGTGATTCTTTACTTGATATTGATATCAGGTTGTAGAACCACTTGTGAGTGAACAGTGGTTTTTAAAGATGGAACCTTTGGCTAACAAGGCTCTTGAGGCTCTGGAGAATGGAGATTTGAGAATCATACCAGAAAGGTTTGAGAAGGTATTAAAAAGATCTGTCCTTGTTTACTGGTATAAGCTAGTTATGCAGAGCGAGATAGAATGGACCTCAATGCTCTTTTGTGTATATTTCTAGCATGTTCTCTTCTCATTATTTCCCAGCAACACTGATTAAGATCACTGCATGATCCCCTCCAGAATAGAACTACAGAAAATATAAATTTCCCCATGCTGCATTGTTTGTTGACTTGCAATATGTTTTAATGATCAACTCTAGATTCTGTTTCTAGTTAGCTTTCAAATCCTAAAATTCAGAAATCTGGGCAGGTTTCAAGTATAGGAGGAATCAATAAGTTTAAGAACAATTTTCCTACACATTTTTGTAAGCATGGGTCTGTCTACTGCAAAGGAAAATTCTCAAACCCGGTGGCTCTTGAGTGGGTTGATTTCTAGTCTAGGTATTTCTATATGCCCTCAGCCATTCAACATTTAATGCATGTTTTTGTTGTTGGCAGTAGACTTACAATCGGTGGCTTTTGAACATTAAAGATTGGTGTATTAGCCGGCAACTTTGGTGGGGTCATCGTATTCCTGTTTGGCACATTGAAGGAAGAGAAGGGGAATACATTGTTGCACGTGACGAGGAAGATGCATATAGAAAGGCTCACGATAAATATGGTCCAAATGTTGAGTTAGAGCAAGATCCTGACGTTCTTGATACATGGTTTTCAAGGTTGCTGCTTGAAGTTTTTTTGCTGACATCATGATTTCAAATTTCTGTGTAGTTGATAACAATTGTTGTGTAGCAATTTTGATATATACATTGTATGGTCTTTTCACTTTTACAAGACAATATTGGTTTTTGTAAATCCCACAATTTGGACAGGCTGCACTAGTGATTCTCATGTTTTATTTTTGGGGATATGTAGTTTTTTTGTTGCATATTGCACTCTTCTATTTGTTACTAGTCATTTTCTTTTTCTTTTCTTTTAGGGAAAAGATGCCCTAGGCACTCTATATTTTTCTATTATTACTTGTACTTTTGAGTCCTATTGACCTATTTTGGTCATTAGTGGACGTTAATATGATTTTGTTTCGTTTCATTTCTGAACATTTATCCTTGCAAACATTATTTTGTGTCATTTACATCCCTGTGTTTCACTTGTTTTTAGTTTTTGTAAACATTATAGTGGGCTTAAAACTTTAGTTTCTAGTGCATGGTCATTGTAAGTTCTGAGTTGGTCCTCTTGCTGTTATTTTAAGTTATGCTAATTGCACTTTTAGATATTGCTAAACTTCATTTAGAATTACTTTGTGTCCTTCTTTTGACTTAATTTTCTGGATAACCCAGATCACATTTTATTGTTTACATGCTTTGTCATTAACCAATGTGTTTGTGCTGTGTAAACCTTTGAGCACTCGACCACCTAGGCACACACAGACACCCACACCAGATTATGATACTTGTAATGTTTGTCAAATCCTTTTCCATTCTTATTCAAAGTATAATCTCAGTAACACAGTCTTGTACTATTTCCTTTATAGATTTCTTTTCGTCATTAGTGTTTGTTGTAGTAAACTGGATCTATAGTCATTTTATGATTTTATAGAATGCTTCTAAATGGTTTAACTTCTGTGGAATTGTTCTGTGTTGATCAGTGGACTCTGGCCATTCAGTACTCTTGGCTGGCCAAATACAATGTCAGAAGACTTTTTGCACTTTTATCCAACAACTGTGCTTGAGACTGGGTATGTAATTTTTTAAAATTAAAGTCAGGACACTTCTGCTATTTTCTGCATTCTCTAAAATCGGTAGAGGAAGAATAGTACTATAGATAAAAAGAAAGAAGAAAAAGAGGAAAATATTTAACTTTTTTTTTGAAAAATACTTGTTATATTTACAAAAAATATTTACAATGAGAAAACAAAAAGAAGAAGGGTATATACAATGTTATTTACATGCTCCTCCTTAAAGCAACAAGCACATCAATAAAATCTGAACAGGCACCAGAGTCTAACATCTTGGCATCCTTGATCAACAAAAAACCTTTTCCAGCGGCTACATACGTACCTCTTCTCTCAAAAGGAAAAAGGCAGACAAAGAGCTAACCTCATTCTCAAAAACATATTTGGATCAAAGCTTCCAGAGAACAAACAAAGTAGAATTCTCAAGCTAAGAGAAGAATGGATCACAGATCCGGAGTCACCCAAAAACACTGCATGCCAACGAAGACGCCCTTAAAGAATAACAGACAGATTAGTCTGAACATACTCCAACATGACCTAGCCAAAGGACAGTCCCAAAATAATTCGTTTCCTCCTTGAGATAGGAAGGGAAAGCTCATCTGAGAAGCCACTCTTAGCCAAGTGAGCCTTGGAAGGAAGGCCCTGATAAATCTCCAACTAGGCAAATACTCAGAGCTTGTAGGAAACTCTCATCAACCACACACTATGCAATCTTCGGATCTAATGACTCTCAGCATCATAAGACACCCACTGCTCATCAAGCAATGGACCAAGTTGATGGCGACGAGTGTTGATGAAGAATGGAGTGCATTCTGCAAGAATCATAACAAACCAAAGGGCGCCCAAAACTCCATTCTCAAACATGCCAAAAGGGCCCTGGCATATCCATATTCATTTTGAAAAGATCTTCCTATGAGATAAGACCATTAATCTCCATAATAGTGGGCCAAATAGAAGAAGATAGGGCATACTCAGGAGCTATGATGCACCAACCTTTCCACGAGCAAGAACTGGCATCCCACAAAACCCTCTACAAAAAAACACTTTTCTTACTCAATCCCTGCACTTGAAAACAAGGGAGAATTGCTAACTATATTTCTTACTAACTGTATTTGGTCCACAAGTAAGAGTGCAATAATTGCTCCATGAAATTGAGCCCTACTAGGAAGCCAATAGGACACATAATAAATATGAGAAACCTAAAGAATCCTGCCCACCACAGTCAGCTTGCTAGCACATGAAAGATCCTTGCAATGCCAGAAGAGAAGCTTACACTGCAACCATTCCATACACCATCCCCACATGGTAATCGAGGAAAGCCCCTTACCAAACATGATGCTAAGATAGCTAACAATAACGCCGGGATGAGCAAAGTTCCATGCTATTGGAATCCATGGTGGGGGTTCATCAAGACCAAGCAGCCAGTAATCTGTCTTATGATCACTAACAATTGCCCTAGAGGCCTCATAAAACATTGACAAACAACTTCTATCATCAACCACCAAATCCTAATCAACTCGCATAGACAAGAGAAAATTATCTGCAAAATGATTGTTCACCATCTCTGGATTATATGGCAAAGACACACCCCTCAAATGACCCTGCAAATTGTAAGATTCCAACAAATAACCAAGGGCATTTGATGTAAACACATAAAGATAGGGTGCCAAGGGGCACGCTTGTCTGATAGATCTGTAGAGGTGAATACAAGGAGACAAATGTGTTATTCACTGAAACAAATGCAGAGGCACTAGAAAATAGTGTCACTAGCCATCCCTACATATCGCGAGCCAAAGCCTAGACAAGTCAACATATTAGTGATGAATTTCCAATCAATCCGATTGCAGGCTTTGTCCAAGTCGATCTTTAAAAGAGAGAGCCTGTTGGCTAGTCTCTCTGGCCCACTCCATAGCCTCCCAAGCTGAAATCACAATATCTAGAATAAATTGCCATTGAAGAAAGCCTGTTTGCTCCATTAGAGCAAATATGGGTCTAAATTGGGTCTCATAAAAAAAAATATGGTTGATGAGTTGGAATTGAAAAACCAATAGAATTTCAAGAAATTGGGTCAATGATAATCCTTGAGTTGGAACTATATATGTTAAGGATGATTGTGTCATATTTTTATTTGGAAATAGTGAACTACATATAAATCTCACCTTGGTTAAGATTTTGGTAAGATCATCTTGAGATATGATAAATATTCTCGAAATACTAAATATAGAGTATTTCATATTATCACTACTGTTGATGTTTTGGTAGCTGTGGGAGGTACATTCCCTCCTAGATGACCTTTCTTAGATGAGAAGAAGATTCCGGAAGCAAGAGAACCATTGAATAGATGTGGAAATACCTTAGAAGAGAAGTTGGCCCAGAAGAATAAAGAATAAAGAAGTGAGGTGACACCTTCCCAGAAGAGAAGTCGTCCTAGTGAAGAGGACGAGAAGGCTATAAATAGGAGGCGCCTTAGCTCATTTGGACACACTCACTCACTCTCTCTCATCTACACAGAAGTAAGGTGCAAGTCTGAGGAAGGGTGACGCAACAACTGCAGTGACAAAGATTCTTCTTGTTCAGTCTTTCTGGTATTTCTCTCTTGTGTGCTACCCTTGGAAAAGGTGCGCTATCTTGGTATGGTGATGCTGCTGCAATTGGGGTGGTATTTTTGGTTGTACCTTGTGTTTCCATCCTTATACACACTTGCAAACGTGGACTAAGTCTCAGTCCACTTAGTGTGCCCTTGGAGACACAATGTCTAAGTTCAAGCCCACCATCACCTCGACTTGAACTCCTTCCATCTAGGCTTATTCCTAGGGAAGCCAAGGGGGGTAGACCCTAGTTACTATGTGAGTTATTAGATTATGTCTAGGAGTTCATTTTAATTGGTTAAAGGTCTAGGGGGATCTAGCCTATATGAGAGTCAACAATGCAAATGCAAGATTTCAATGCACAAGCAAACCTTTTCCTATATCAACTAAGACTAGTGCCTGAGGTTGGGTAATGGGGTCAACTAAGTTAAAGGGATTATGCTTTACAAAAGATTACAACAAGATACAAAAGAATTTCTAGATACAAGATTTACAATTAGGACTAGATACAAAAGAATGAAATAAACAACTATCTACAAAGTTAAAGAATCTAAAGAATAACTAAGAGATACAACAATGATAATACAAATGGTACAATAATGGACAAAGCAAGATATAAAGCAACTAATTAGCCACTACTCTTGAAACGAACTTGAATGTGCAGGTTAAGAAGATATTGCTCAAAGGAAAAGTGAACCACAACACATCAAACCAACTATCCCAAACAAGAGTGCCTCCAAAGGATGCACAACTCAAGGGGAAGTTTCACCAACATACACAACCACAAGCTCCAAGCAATGAAAAAGCCTCCAAGGGATGCGCAACTTCAAGGGAGGAGACCAATCACACCAAAATACAACTTAAACTCAAAATAAAGCGTTGAAATGAGGCCTCCAAGGGCTAAAGTGCAACTTTAGATTACTTAGTCAAACCCACAAATGCTTAAAGTAAAATTGCATGTAGATGTAAAAGTGAAGTGCTTGCAATATGTAACGTAAGCATAAACCATAAAAGATACCAATGTAGATTGACCAAGGTTAAGTGGATTAGGTTAGGATTAATTAAGTTGTTAAATTAAAAGTGAATCCTAAGCTAAGTGACAACCCAAGAACTCCCCCCGCTTGTACCAAAAGAATTGCTAGGTGCTCAGTAAGTGAAGCAAACAAGGCCACACCCTAGCTCCACAGGTCAATCCAAGAAAAGAAGTACTCCACAGGGAGTACACCAAGTGTCGTGAGACCGTCCCCGATCTAGCACCCCCCGCTTCTTCCTTAAATTCCCTTTTTGTTGGAAAAGTTGAGACAGTGGTTGGTGACCTATTAAGCTAGATAAATTTTAGGCTTTAAAATTAAATTGAGCTTAAGTGAATTAAGTTGAGTTAGATTAGTTGGAAGTGATTTGTTGTGCTTTAAATAAAGTGTGCTTGCTATGTAAAAGGAAAGTAATTGAAAGATTAAGACTTGAAAAAGTAAAGTACTTAAATGGAAATTGCAAGGAAACTTAAAATGCTTTGAAACAAGATATTACAAGATTATACAATGCTAAAAGAAAGTAAATTGCAAGACATAAAATAAAGTACTTTTAAAGATTATTAAGTTGAGAGCAAAGCACTTAAATGGAAATAACTTGCAAAGAAAAGAAATGAGCAAGATGAACAATGTGAATTAGTTATGCCTCCATGGGCCTAATCTAACATTAGGTGATTATTTCCAGATCTAGATTATTTTAAACCATTAAGCACATAAAGAAGTAAAAACCCAATGCTAACCTAGCCTTGCGATTTTGGGGGTTGGCTTAGCCAAGCTCACTCCGGTGTAGGCAAAAAGAAAGAAAATGTAGAAATTAATTACAAAGAGAGGAATGCAAACCCTTTAGGCTTGCTTACTATGTAAAAATGAGAAGAGAAGAAGAGGGTATTTGTTACTCAATTTTGGGAGGCTGATATTTGACTTGTAGATGCCCCAAATGGACTATAATCCCTCCCAAATGTCACCAACCTGCAAAAAATCAGCAAACAAAAGCTTGCTGGAAATGTTGCAAAAAGTGACAAAAACTTGTGAAAATTTCTGTTGTAAAAACCAGAAATTTTCTGTGTAAATTTTAACAAGTTAAATATGTTTAAAAACTCTATCCAAGTTGTTAGAATGCCCCAAGAAGTATAGAAAAGAACAGAAATATGAAACATAAATTTTTAGAGGGTTTAAGTGGGTGAAAAAAGAGATTTCCATATCTGAAATCTTCACTCCAAACCCTTAGGCAACCTGCAAATCTTGTGAGAAAAGCTACAAAAATAGAGAGGATGTGAGTAGACCTAGATGGTAAAACAAAATACCTTGTAATACCCAAATAAACACTTCACTAGATCTATGACAATACTACCACAAATCTATCCAAGCAAAATACTTTGCTTGGAGTTCCTACTCTAGATCTATAAGCTAAGCATACACAAGAAAAATAAACAAGAACAAGATCACCTCATATGTAGCAAGATGGCACCAAGAAGACTTTCAACACCATGGATCCTCCAAAGATTTCTTTTATTCATTAGCAAGCTTGGGCAAATACTTGCCACAATCTTGAGAGAAGAACAAGAGAGAGAGAGAGAGAGCAAAGAGTGGGAGAAGAAAGATTTTGGCATAGTAACAATACCAAGAGTAGATGTGTGAAATGAGGGAGGGGAGGCTCTTATTTATACTTGGGAGCCAAGAATTACCCCTCTTGGATGCTCTCCAAGTGTCCATCAACTAAGAGTTATTGAGCATCTCAAGGGGGGTGCACTTTTAGGGTTTGAGAGGAGTTTAGGGTTTGGGTAATGATTTGGCATGAGTTGGAAGGGTTTGACAAGTCAAATGAGTGAGTTGTAGGGTCTAGGGAGGTGCACCAAGGGAGAGGAAGAGTCTTCCTTTATTATTTTATTTAATTTTTGATTTTTTGGAGATCTTCTTGAAGGGGGGCGCACTTCTCCTAGGGAGAATGACGTTTTGGCTTAATGGCTAGGTGAGGGGGTGAAACAAGGTTGGGAAAGGGTTAGGATAGCTTAGGAATGGGTTTGGGTAAGTTCTCCCACTCTTTCTCCACTTAATTTGCTCAAATTACAAAATTTTGACAAGTTTGACTTTGTCAATTCTAACAATTAACTTGCTGTCTTAGGTTGACTTAGACTCATGGACAAACACCTAGCAAAACTTGTCCAATTGAGCACAAATACCCCTATCAAAATCCCAAGGATCCTGTTTTTACAATTTTTATCAAAAATTAATTAAAATTACCATTAAATGGGTAATTTAAAAAAAATTAAAAAAAACTACTTAGACTCGACGGAATTCCGCAAGACTTTAGAAGATGTCTAGTATGGCCATTTACAATATTCCTAGACACTGACTACCATAGGGCTTGACCATTAGAGCGCCTTTCACCACTTTGGAGAATTATTGGGGGAGTGAAAAACTCAAGGAAATTAGTAAGGCTGGTTAGGCCAGATTAATAACTTGAGGAAAAAAAACACTCGATGAAAGGAACTCCTCTAATGATAAAGTCCTAGGCAACCGACCTAAACTATGATCCATGCAGATCCATTACATTATATTCCCACGTAGGGGAGCAGAAATTCCAATTACAAAAACACGTGCTCAAGCCAAAATTTCCTTGTAGAACCAACAAGTCTTCAAACTAGTAGCACCATCAGGTACATATCATCATGGCACATGGAGTTGACCCCCTAATTGAAATAGGTGGTCAACACCTTGAGTTAGCCTTTGTGTTAGGGTTTATCTGTTGGTTCATGATTGGACTTGCTTTGTGAACGAAATATCTCTAAGAAAGGTTGCTGGGTTTTTCCCCCATTTGGGGTTTTCCCAGGATAAATCTCTTGTGTTCTTTTGTCTCTTGTTTATGCTGCAATTGCTCAGTACATGATATATATAAGTTAATGGTAAAGAAGTAAAAGAACACTGGTAACTCTAATGCTCTGTAAATAAAGAAAATCTAACATGGTATCAGAGATGGTTACCTTTAGAACAGTTTGACCACTAGAAGGAAGATCGCTGCAGCAGTACCTTGCAGCTGCAATACTTTGTCAAGCTTGTTGAGCACTATCCGAAGGTCGTTGGGGATAATTCTTTCACAGAGCAGTGCGCTCTACCCTAGCACACCCCTTGAATCCCTCAGCGTGCAGTTTGGTGAAGTTTGAAAAATCGAGGTTTTTCAGTGCTAGGGTTTCTACCAAGCGAAAAATGTCAACCAACATGAGAGTTGAAGATATATTGGATGAAGCAGATAATTTTAGATCCTGGAAGCACAAACAAAGTTCTCCTCATTCTAGAAGAGGATGAGTTATTACGCCATATCAAGCAGATACTTCTAGAACTAGAAGAAGAAGACGCCAAAGAAAAGTTCAGGAAGAATGAGGTCAAGGCCAAGAGGATCTTGACAAACTCAATAAAGGATCATCTGATACCTAATGTATCAGAACTGAAGACACCGAAGGAAATGTTTGATGCCCTAACCAAACTTTATGAAAGTAAGAATACCAGTCAAAAGCTTACTCTAAGGCATCAACTCAGAAATGTGACAATGAACAAGTCAGAAACAATAGCCAACTAATTTATGAGGATCTCATAGATCAAGGACCAGTTTGCAGCCATTGGAGNTCAAGGCCAAGAGGATCTTGACAAACTCAATAAAGGATCATCTGATACCTAATGTATCAGAACTGAAGACACCGAAGGAAATGTTTGATGCCCTAACCAAACTTTATGAAAGTAAGAATACCAGTCGAAAGCTTACTCTAAGGCATCAACTCAGAAATGTGACAATGAACAAGTCAGAAACAATAGCCAACTAATTTATGAGGATCTCATAGATCAAGGACCAGTTTGCAGCCATTGGAGATCCAGTAGAAGATGATGAACTCCTGACTACTACACTCAATGGATTTCCCTCCTCTTGGGATCCATTTGTTCAAGGGATTTACACTAGAAGCAAATTTCCCAAGTTCAACAAGCTATGGGCAGATTGCACCCAAGAGGAATCTAGGTTGATATCCAAATCACAGAAGACTAATGATGATGAAAATCAAGCACTTGCTGCCCAAGTGAAGAAGAGAAAGGAAAGGGAAGAAGGCAACCCAAATAAGTCTAAGAAACCATGCCATAGGAAGGATGCGCCAAATATAAGATGCTACAGCTGCAAGAAGATGGGACACTATGCCTCACAATGCCCTCATAAACATGAAAAGGGAAAGAAGAAGAAGCACCATGCACATACAATAGAAGATGAAGAGAAAAAGTCAAAGGATGAAGAATTCGTATTTGTTTCAGCACTCACAGGGACCATCACTCAAGGGAGTGACACTTGGCTCATTGATAGCGGTGCTTTCGAGCACATGATTGGATCCATAAATTCTCTTTCAAATCTGACAGAAAAGAGCTCATCCCTTCTAGTGGAGCTTGGGGATGATTCCAAGCATATAGTCAAAGGCGTTGGAGAAGCCTCCCTACAACTTGACTCAGGTAAGCGTCTTTTAATTAAAGATATTTTGTTTGTACAGAACTTAAAGAAGAATTTACTTTCCATCTCTGCTTTAGAAGATAAAGGCTTTAGAGTAGCTTTTGTGGATGGCCAAGTTCTTCTATGGCCCAAGAATTCAAGCATTGATAAAACTACTTATTGATGATTGCAACTTCGTGAGACATCCTCCAGGATATGTTCTCCTCTGTGACTGAGTTGAGTCGACTTGAGAGGGAGCCCAGTGTTGGGCATACCCACGTGATGGGGCATCGTTCTCCTCTGTGTGAGAGTTGAGTCATCCCCCAAGTGGTTGGGGCATCGTTCTCCTCTGGAGAGCTGAGTCGTTCCCCAGTGGTTGGGTGTGCCCATGTGATGGGTGTATCGTTCTCCTTTGTGTGAGAGTTGAGACGATGTGGTACTCCAGATGATTCTCATGTGGACTCAGTTGAGATAGAGATCTGTTGAGTATGATGTCCCTATGGCTGAGCACAGGTGGACGTGTCCCTAGTGGTTGAGCACTAGTGGGCGTGTGAGATCCTTACTATATTGTCTAAGAGTAAGATTTACCTGTAACCCTAATTATGTTGTAAAGGGTACAGGTCGGCCCCACCATGTAAAGATAATTAATATTGTAATTATTAATTATATTTATTATATTTTTAAGTTGTACATGTCGGCCCTATTGTGCCAATAGACACATCATTTGATGTGATAAGTTTTGTATAAATAAAGGTGAATCCCCATTGAGGATCACACACTTATCATTGTGTCATCTCATGATTTCAGAAGTTGAGGTCTGAAATTATGAGAACTGCAACACCCTTTTGTGTGCTAGGTTTGGTGGTGGACGGGGGATCTTCTCTTGAGAATATAGCAAAGGATTGCTGAGTTTTCTTCCCTTGTGTAGAAGGGTTTCCCAGGATATTTCTTGTGTTCTTGTGCATGGTTATTCTTCTTTTGATCTTGGTCTACTGCAGCTAGTTATTGTTACTGCAGTCATTGTGTATGTTTCAAGTAATGCTAAACAGACAAAGAAATAAACCTCATGCTTGAGCCAAAACTTAACATGGTTTCAGAGCAGGTCCTGAAGATAACCCATTGCACATTGATAAAGGAAGGCTGTGGAAGGTTGAGGCTGCTAGCAGAGAAGGGTCATACCTTTATTAATTCTGTGGTGAGGTTCTAAGCTGGCCGCATGCCCTTCTCTTAAAGGAAAACCACAGCATGAAAAGGCCCCTCTAGGCTGCTGCAGAAGGGTACTATCAGCAGACCTAAAACCACAGTTAAAAGGAGAAAACAACAGACCTACAGGAGGCTTAACCGCAGACATAAACCATGGACTTAAAGACTGAGTTTTGAAGCAAAAATTGCAGGCAACTCAAAGCAAATCCTTCTGAGGCAGAGCTGAGTTTTGTCTACAGATCTGAGGAGGATCAGGCCGAGTTTCAGGCCTGTGTTGAGTGCTAAATGGAGGTGAATTGATGCTCAGTTTTGAGGTAAGTTTACAACCAGTTCTAAGGCAAGCTTGAGGCGAGTTCTGTGGTCAGTTATTCTGCAGAGTTCCAGAACCGTATAATGCATATTTCAAGCCTGTTATGATACAAATTTCTGGTTTATCTTTAGCACTAAAATCTGGTATATCTTAAGCAAAGACGAGAGTATTCAAGGACAATTTAGATCTATTCTCAGTGCATGTTTTCAGTGGAATCCTGAGTAAAAGTCAAATCTGTATAAGGCGAGTTTGAAGTCTATCCTTGGTGCAAAGTTAAGGTGTGCAATTTCTAGAAGTCTGAGGTTTGCTTCAGCAAATTAAAGAAGGAGAGGTTGGGGTTGCAACCCCTGTAGTGGTTGTTTGCAGAGACCTGTGTAGTGACTGTTTGGAGAGGCCGCAGGCCTAGAGATTTACTCCGCAGCCATAAAACATCAGATGACAACTTAGAGGGACATGACAAGCCCAAGACAACAGGCTGTAGGTGAAACAAGGGTTGGTTAAAGTTCTTACTCAAATACAAATTTCAGACTTGTGGATGCAGAGAGTGGACTATAGCCCTAGTTGCTTGATAGCAGGTGTAAGGGAGTTGTGAGCCCTTTGTTGTAGACCACGAGAAGAAAGAAAACAGATTGCAAGGTAGAAGAAGGGGGGTCGAGGCCCTAGTTGATGCAAATAAAGGGCTGGGAGGACTCAACCACAATCAAGGGTTTATGCACAGAAACCAAGGAGGGTTTCAGTAGGATCTTTGCATCTAAGGCAACAACGAAGATTTAGCAACAAAATTTGATGAAGATTAAGAATGGATGTGCATCCATTTGTCAAATCATCAAACATAAAGTACTGTCTAGAATGATGAAAGCTTGAAGATAGTTGATGTGAGAGGTATGTTGCAAATTGTACTGATTTCAAGATTGATCCTTCGGGTGACTTTTGAGCATGGGCTATATTCAAGCTCTAGTGAGGAGACTAGACTTGCAGCTAGTAATGTGCAAAGAAAGCAACATTAGCCACCTTAAGAGAAGTCAAGGAATGCAAGCATGAACGACGAGGAGTTCTTCTCTATCTCAGCTTTCTCAGGAGGACCGAAAGCAAGATTGAACATGATTGCAGACTAAGGTAAGTCTTGTACTACATTCCTTATTTGATTTCATTACTCTATAGTTGCTTGCATTTTGATAATGAAGGGTATTATCCCTGGTGTGGGAGCCCTCATAACTTGGACCATTATCCCTGGTACGAGAGTCCATTTTTCTTGGTTGGTTGTTAACCTAGTACATGAGGTCATTTTGGTTGTTATCCCTATGGGAGGCCATCTTGGTTATTATCCCAGTACAGGAGGCCAAATTTTCTTATTTAATTATTGGAGGACCATGATCCTTGGTACGGTAGTCCAAATTTTCTTGGTTGGTTATTATCCCATTAGAGGAGGCCATTTTGATTGTTATCCCTATGGGAGGTCATCTTGGTTATTATCCTAGTATGAGAGGCCAACAAAGTTCTGTATAAGCAGTAGAGGACCTGAGAAGACATGGGATGTCTCCAAGTTAGCAACACAGGAGAAGGAAGATGTCTATCCTTCAGAATTCAGAGGGAGTCAAACTATTTGAGAAGAAGGAAGAAACAATACCTTCTCCCCCTTCAACAGTTCAGAGGGAGACAACCATTGATCTAGTCGATCTAGTTGATCCAGTTGCTCCAGTTGATATTCCCAGAGACATTGCAGTAGGCCATAAAAGGCCTGTCTGGGCTCAACAAACTTTGCAAGAGGCAGAGGGACTATCTGGAACAGTTACCGTGAGCTTCCAGAGTACGTTTTGTCTATCTATCCGTGCATGCACAGATCGACCTTCATTCTTCTGATCATGGGTATTTCTTGTTAGTTGATTTGTATTCTAGTGATGATACATGAGATCTAACTGATGACTAGTATATTTGCTTCCAACTTTTTCCTCATTATATATATCAGTGAGTTGTGTTGTCCTTTCTTTCGCATGCATTATCTTTATACTGCTAAAACGCTAATTGAATGAAACAAACATGTGAAAATCACCAAGTATGTTCACACATTAGCTCAAACGCATCCAGAAACCCCCAGAGTATCAGATCTCAGTGATAAAACAATAGTTCAGCAGTAGATATCTAGATCAGCTGGATCAGGGATATTTCAAGTATCCACCACATCAACTGGTTTTTGGAAGACATTGGGTCTTCTCCATGAGGTACAAGCCAGGTATTATGGTGAGTGCCATTTCAATATTTGAGGTATTTGAGTTTGTTGCATTTATTACTACTTTTGATTATGTAACGTTTGCTTGGACATTATGCTCTTTGCTCTGTTTCACTTTGGTGGTTGACATTGCGCCCTAGTAAGTGGGTCACCCGGGATTCTCCCCTTGGGGTGATCACTTCACCTCTAAAGTGACGGGAATACCTATCTGAGGTGACTGTGGGTAGGTGTTCTCTTAGTTGTTGCCATCTTGTGGTTTGGGTCGGGCTTTGCCCAATTTATAACTTGCATGATAACAATGTTATCATGCCTCGAAGGAGCCAATGAATGAGCTCGTATGCACGAAGCATGCCTTTGGAAATTATGCTATCATGCCTCAATCTATAGTTCCACCTTTAGAGGACACACTAGGCAAGGACATTGGAGCTATATGGAAGATGCATTTTGATGGAGCTTCATACAGGATAGGTGTGGGAGTAGGGATCACATTCACATCACCTCAAGGTAAGGTCACATCTTTCTCTTGGATATTAGAGTTTAATTATACTAATAATATCGCTGAATATGAAGCATTATTGTTGGGATTAGAGTTGGCAAGAGAAATGGGTGTAAAGGTGTTAAATGTTATTGGAGATTCTGATCTAGTAGTGCTGCAGTTTAAGAGATCAATTTGTCGCAAAGAATAAGAGATTGAAAAGATATAGACATGCAGTATGGGACACAATTGAGTTGTTTGAAGCATTTTTCATCACCACCATCTGAAGGAATGAGAAGAGATGAGGAATGAGAGTTGTTTGAAGCACAAGCTAATGTATTGGTTGTTGCTATAGTGACTCTTCAACCTTGTGAAGAGATGATCCAATGTAAACATAAAATGGAGGTTATTTTCTGGCCTTTTGTTTTGTATAATTTTGACCATTGTTAGGTTTTTCATGATGATGCATAGGTGCTTAGGTTTCTGGGAAACCTGCAGGAATACTCCTAGTGCCAGATCAATTGGCAAGGTGAAGATGATGTAGAATTGAAGATCATGCAGCTGAAAGAAGACAAGATCCCAAAGGTTCTTATTCCATTGGAGGAGATTTTTAACTGACATGATATGTTCAAGAAGCTAAGGGAGATGAATAAGATCAAAGATACCGTGGAGATCAATATTGGATTAGAGGGAATCCCTAATCTCATCCGGATTGGAAAAGATTGTTCTGCCAAAGAAAGAAGGGAAATTGAAGCTCTCATTCGGTAGTACAAAGACATATTTGCATGGAGTTGGGATGACTTCAAGGCTTATTAAGGAAACATCATTAAGGATACTGTCCCACTAGAGGATGGAGCTGAGGCCTTCAGGAAAAAACAAAGGCATATGAATCCAAAATTGCCCTGATTGTATTGATGGAGACACAGAAGGTGTTGGAGGTTAAAATCATTGCTCCCACGAAGCACTCATCATGGGTGGCTAACCTGGTGCCTGTTGACATCAGATATTTGAACCATCTCTCAAAGGCAATTATCCGCTCTTGAATATGGAGGACTTGCTATGGAAAGTCATCAGATTAGGTATGATGTCTATGTTGGATGATATTTTTAGTTACCATGGGGAACTTTTATGTACTGCAGGATGCCATTTGGTTTGCTGAATGTCATATCCACATTTCAGACAACTATTGACTACACACTCAAGGATATCATGGGTAAAATAGGCACCTTTTCAGCAGTGGGTTAACATATCATATTGCAAATTTCACATTGAGGGATTGTGATAGCACACTGAGCAGATTTATAAGTTATAAAGAACACAAGGCTATTTCAGTTGATCATTTAGAGATCATACTGGATGTGACCAAAACAAACAGTTAATCTATATGTTGTAACTTGTGCCTAAGAAATTGCTATGACTATTATTGGGAGCATATAGACGACTATTACAGAGGTCATTTTGAACTTGAGAGCAATTCATACAGTTATGTTTCCAAGGTTGGGGTCCAAATTGTTTCAAGAAACCAAAAGTTTTGTTTAGCATTTGATATATGCCAAATTGATCGACCCATCAAAATGGACAGTGCACCACTGTTAAAAGTGCTTGAAATCCAGGTTTTGGAGTTTGCAAACCTATTGAACATCAATCATGGGATTGGGAATGCATCGATGAATTTTTCTGTATCTTGGAAATGAACGCCCCAAAATTTGAGAATTGATTATCCTTGTTTATTTTATTGAAGGCTTCCTAAATGGACCATTGTATCTTGCCAATCATCCGAAGGATTGTAGCTAGAAATCTGCAGCACAGATTTGTATCTTCATTTGAACGTTAGAGTCTTATTTTTAATGCCCAACTCTTCCGATAGCACTTGCAGCTTGCCTCATATGGCAGTGTGAAAGCAGACGGAATCCAGCAACATAATGGCAAAGGCATATTTTCTCTAATGGGTCTAAGTTCACTGTAAATTACTTTGGTTATGTTTTGCACTGTTCTGTTGGCTCTAGCTTTCTATGGCCTCTCCAGGACTTTCAACTCAGATTAAATTTTTGTTGCCAGCAATATTTTGGGTGCTGATTCAAATGGTTGGGCTGCTGAACTGTACTTCTAAGTTCTAACAACTTCTTGTCATTGATCTTATAAGGTTAATATCTTTTATATTTCAATTGAGTGGGTAAACATTGAGATTCTCATCATTTCTTTGCATCTTGTACAGTACTGTTGCCAAATTTTTATTTTTATTTTGTTTTATCTGTAATTTAGTTTGCTTTCAATTTTAGGTTTGATTGCAAGTTCTGGGTTTTCTTTTGTGAATAATGCTTTATGCTCTGACTTGTCCAGGCATGATATTCTATTTTTTTGGGTGGCAAGAATGGTTATGATGGGTATTGAGTTCACTGGTAGAGTGCCATTTTCATATGTATATCTTCATGGCCTTGTACGTGATTCTCAGGTTAGTATTTCTGAGTACTGATACCAATGCATGCATACTGATTTAAAAATTTCTGCAAGTTGTGTGGTACTATATCTATTAATCTCATCTACTTTTAAAATAAAATTATCATTGACAACAGTGGTTTACCGCCTGACATGGTGAATGGATGGTGAGCTTTTTGAAATGTGATTGAGTCCAAAATGTGAACGTGTCATTTCTTATCTAAGAAAACATGTCGGGAAGTGGGCTTTATATTCCGGGCATTGGGTTGGCCAAATATCTAAGGGTTGTACCTTACCTTGTGGGAAGAAGGGGCTAAAGGCCCAGAGGGTATCATGGTATGTGTCACTCTGATCCTCAAAACCTTTGAATATGTGCATTTATTTCTTTTTGTTTCTAACATGTGCTTCCATCTTATACTTATCCACTTGACCATGTCTGGGGGAATGACATGATGCCCTAGTAAGCCTGTGCCCGTAGGTTTTGAGTTGCCACTGGGGGGATTCATGAAAAGTCATCGTCCGCTCCCATCATACTTACCAGTTTTCATCTTGCTCCCACTCATCCATCCCATTAGACTGGTCCAGGCATTGGGTTGGCCAATTATTTAAGGGTTGCACCTTACCTTTTGGGAAGAAGGGGCTAAAGGCCCAGAAGGTAAAAGCAGCTGGAAAAAGATAAAAGCCTAAAAAATAAAACCTCGAGATGCTTCGCCCAGGGATCCCCGAGAAAGCAGTAAAAGGCTTCTCAGCAAGAAACAGAGGGACCCATAAAAAATAATAAAGCAAGACCAAGTCAGAGGATAGGGGGTCTCATCACGAGCCAACCTATTAGGTCCATGGGAATCTAGCGGTATGACACTACTAGCAGTTGGTTACCACGCCAGGGTGGTGGCTTTTGGTGGCATAGCCAAGAGAAAGGGGGTCTCATCACGAGCCAACCTTCTCATTTCCGTGAAAGTGCTTGTGGGTAACATTGCCACCACTGGTCACCACGCCAGGGCAGTGTCCCCTGATTAGCTTCTTGAAAGAAAAAGCAATAAAGAATAAAGATAAAAGGCATGAATGGGCTTGGAAACATTTGCATCCAAGACATGTGCAGCTCGCCTTCTACAAAGGCACCCACAGGTAAGCCATACATTTCCCTGCTATCACCGCACCCCTTGTAAGGTCATCCCTTATCCACCTCATCCATTAACATGACTTGGATTTGATTTCTTCGGGAAACATCCCACATCTAGTGGACACTAGCCCAATAGGACGCCCTGTCACTTCTTCCAAACTTGGCTTGCAGATTTGTGTAATGTCTTTGAGCACTTGACTGGGTAAAAAGGGTTCTATGCACATGTTTAATAAAATTAATAATTAGATGTGATTGACATTGCTATGATCCTTGTGACTTATGAGCCCATGGAGGGCGTCTCTGTTGATGTGCAGGATCATACTTGACGGACAGGTACCATATTGGACAGGTACACATGGGGAGATGATTAGTTCGGACCTCCATGGGGTTGAGAGCCCACCAGATGGATGCTGAGACCCCAGTAGGGGGCAGAGATAGGATAGAGGGGTTTGCACTGGATAAGAGGTGGATGTTCCATAGAAGCAGCTTGGCCAAGCCTTACCCAGGGTGGTTGTGCCCTTTCCACTGGGATGTTGGCCTTGGAAGGCCCATGACATCACCCAGGACCTCTTATGATGTCATGCAACGATATGGGAGTTTTGGGAGGCAGTTATGGCATGTTTGGCACGTGTGGGAGCTTCCAGAGGCCCAAGAAGGGCTAATGTTTTGCTCCAGGAGGCCACATTTTCCCTAGAAAGGGCTAACATCACCCTAAAAGGGCATGACGTCCTCATTATTTGCTTGATTAGGGTTTCATTATGACATTTTAGTGTAAAACAATATTATTATGTATTTTGGCCATGTTGGCCTTTTGGTGACCTAAAATTTTATTAAGGTCATTGATATTGTATAAATAGAGAGCTAAAACTCTCTTATTTTCATCATTTCACTCACCACTTGGTGAGGTCTGAAATTTTTTGTCCTCTTAGGGTTATTGGCTTAAATTGTGGCGCACTTGTTGAAGGAAGGCTTATCTTAGCTATTTTTGGCATTTTTCTTGTTGGAAGGTTTACAAGTAGGGTTTAGCTTGATGATACTTGGTGAATGTAAGTGAATTTCTGCAATCTTTCCCTTATTTGAATGGTTATAGTCTTTTACTTGCATTCTGTTAATGAAATTGTTGAATGAAACCCTAGGGAATAAGCACATGTTGGTGTCCTTATTTCATGTCCCCACTAGATTATGCCAATTAGCCATTTTACATATTGAAGACATTTTTAGGGCCTTCCCTTTGCAACACCCTACCTATCCTCTTCAATCCTAGCCGTTTTATTCTTGTCATTAAGCTAAAGGAGGAAAATACACAAAGGCCTAGGGTTTCTACACCTTAGTGAGCCATTTTCCCCTAGGGTTTGATTGTTGAAGCCTTGGCTCAACAACACTTCACCGTCAAACTCTCTCGTCTTTAGCCCTACCTATGCTAGCCGTTTTTATTCTTATCATTGAGCTAGAGAAGGAGGAAAACACACTAAGGCCTAGGCTTTCTACACCTTAGTGAGCTGTTTTCCCCTAGGGTTTGATTGTTGAAGCCTTGGCTCAACAACACTTCACAATCAAACCCTCTTGTCTCTAGCCCTCCATTATCATTGTGCTTCCTCAACATCTGCCGCTACCTTTGACTCCATTTGCTCTATGAATGCACTGATCTAAGACCTTATTGCTTGAGTGCCTTGATTACAAACTTCAAACAACCAATACCTTTGAATGATTTTCTAACATCCTTCTAACCCTAGCTTAGACTAACACTTGCTAACCTATTGTTGCCGTCATTTATTTATGTTATAATCATATCTTTGCAGCATTCAAATCCATTATTGAGCAATTGAAAGATTGGCTAGTCGTTGCTTCTAATGAATGTTGGTATTTGACGTTGATGATAGATCATTATTGCTCATTGTGAAGCTTCCTTAGCATTTATTGTGAAGTGATATATATTGTAATCATTGCTATTGTACATCATTGATTTGCTTCATCAATATTGTGTATCAATTGCTTTATATCAGAAAGTCTTTGATTATATGAAGTACTAACCAAGCAAGTGATCTTGCACATGTATAGTTTTTCTTGTTGTTTTGTCTCAGGTAGGTACACTTTTGGTTACCATTTGTACTTCTGATTATCTTTACCTTTATTGGCTGATTAGCCGGACTTTCTGATCGGTGGTGACTTGTGAGGGGGAAACTTTTACTTAGCCGTAAGCCTTTGCCTTCTCAAAACCCCAGGTCACCGGGGACCTCTCCCTTGGGCCTACCACCCTAAACAGAAAGAGCTATCCTATCGAGGTGACAGTGGTAGACCGTAGGATAGTCTCAGTTTCGCCAGTTTGCCTCTCTTTCACCTATCCTTTACTCCAAGTACAAACTGTGTGATAACAATGCACATGTTTAAATAACTTGATGATTAGATGTGATTGACATTGTTATCATCCCTGTGACTTATGAACCCATGGAGGGCGTATTTGTTGATGTTGCAGGGCCACACCCGATGGACAGGTACATATGGGGAGATGATTAGTTCGGACCTCCATAGGGCTGAAAGCCCACCAGATGGATGCTGAGACCCTAGCCAGGAGCAAAGACAGATCATGAGATTGCACCAGAGAGAGAGGAGGAAGTTCCACCAGGGACAGCCTGACATGCCTGGACCCAGGGGGATTTTGCCCTTTTCACCATGATGTAGGCCTTGGAAGGCCCATGACGTCACCCAACGTTTTGGATGCTTTGGAGGTAGTTGTGTGCCAAGTGGCACGTGTGGCAGGATCCTGAGGCCCAGGGAGGCCTAACGTTTTGCTCCAGGAGGCCAACGTTGCCGAAAAAGGGCCTAATGTCACCCTAAAAGGGCATGACATCACCTTTACAACTTGTTTTAGGGTTTAATTATGACATTAAATGTAAAAAATGGATATTATGTGTAATAGGCCAAGTCGGCCTTTTTTGACCTAATTTTGGTCATTAGTATTGTATAAATAAGGGTTTAAACCCTTGTATTATTCATGATCTTTCACTCACACTTGTAAGGACTGAAATTTGCACCCTCCTTAGGGTTTCTTGGCTGAAATTTTAGGTGCACTTGTTGAGGAAGGCTAAATTTGGATTATTTTGGCAAGTTTCTTGGTGGATGTGTTCAACTAGGGTTCTTCTTGATGAATTCTTGATATATGTAAGTGATATTTCTGCAATTCTTCTTAATTGAATGGTTACAATTGTATTTATCTTGCATTTACATTCAAGATTATGAAATTGCTTGATTAAACCCTAGGAAGACTAGCACATGTTATTGTCCTAGTTCAAAAGCTTTCACCTACTAGATATTGTCAAGAGGCCATTTTCCTTGAAGCATATGCTAAGGCCTTGCCATTGCAACACCTTAGTATCCATTGCTTCATCTTAGCTGATTTTTTCTTCATCACTTGAGTTAAGGAGGGAGGAAATCTACTAAGGCCTAGGGTTACCTACACCTTAGTAGCTAGTTTCCCCTAGGGTTTGATAATTGGAGCCTTGGGTTACCAACACTCCAATTTATCAATCTCTCTTGTCTTTAACTCTTCTACTATCATTACTTTCCTCCAACATTTGCTGCCACATCATTGACTCCATTTGCCCTAAAGCACTAGTCCAAGTCCTCTTTTGAATAATTGATCAAGACAACCATCAAAACTTATTCTCTGAGTATTCTACTAACCTTTTCTAACCCTAGAATAGCCTAGCCTACTAACAATATTGCTGTTGTTACTAAAGTAAGCTACAACCATTATTTTCTGCATTAAAAGCTTCTAAAAGCAATTGAAAACGCTGATTTATGCATTGTGTCGTTTGCTTCTAACAAATGCTAGTATTATGATTTCAATGGTTAATGATTCTTAGTCATTTTGAAGCTATTTCAAGGCATTCAATGTGAAGTATTGCCCTATAAATATTGTTATAATTTTCTGTTTACTTCATCATTATCAACAAATTGCTTTATTGAGAAAGTCTATGGTTTTATGAAGTGCTAACCAGCAAGTGTACTTGAAAATATATATAGTTTCTTGTTGCTTTGTTCTGGGCAGGTACACCTTGACATATTATCATTTCATTGGTTATAAAACCGAGTCTTTTCGATTGATGGTGACTTGTGAGAGGGGATCTTTATCTAGCCATTTTGACTTTGCCTTCTCAAACCCCTAGGTCACCGGGGATGTCTCCCCTAGGCCTACCACCCTAAATAGAAAGAGACATCCTATTGAGGTGATAGTGATATGATAGTCTCCAGTTACACCAATTTGCTTTCCTTTAAACCTTTCCTTCTATCAAAGTACAAATTGCGCGATAACAAAGTCAAGAGAAGATCACTCTTTAACCACAAACCCTAGTGCACACAAGAGGGTGCTCTATGACCAAGAAAGCTAGCGCATAAGATAAGTGCGCACTTCAGCCCTACAAGTAGGCATTGAGATAATGAATCATGAATGAGTGAGTGATCCACATTGGGGATCTAACTCTCCTATAAATACATGACCTAGCACATCAAATGGCTGTGTCTATTGGCACTGTTATCCCCGCTTTTTTAGGGATAACTAGGAGATCATGTCTCAAGGCCCACAGGTCCTAGACATGGAGTACTGAGAGCAGGATTGACCTGAGCATGGCCCTAGAGGGCCCATCCTTTTCTTCTTCCATTAGCTTTGTCTTGTCAACAGCAGCAACATCCGTCAGCATCGACTTGGTCTTGTATCAGAAGAGGTTCTTGCTCCATGAGGTAATTGGTCCAGGTATCATGGTATGTGTCACCTTTGATCATTAAAACCTTTAAATATATGCATCTGATTCCTTTTATCTCTAACAATTGCTTGGATCTTACATTTGCCCGCTTGACAATGCTTGGGGGAATTGACAGGGTGCCCTAGCAAGCCTGTGCCCATAGGTCTTGGTTTGCCACTGGGGGGATTTATGAAAATCCATCATCCGATCCCACCATAGCACCACTGTTTCATCTTATAACCCGCTCATCTGTCCCATTCACCTTGTCCGTGCATTAGGTTGACCTATTTGTAGGATTGCACCTTATCTCGTGGGAAGAAGGGGCTAAAGGCCCAGAAGGTAAAATCAGTTGGTAAAAGACAAAAGCCTAGAAATGAAACCTCGAGATGCTTCGCCCAGGGATCCCTGAGAAGGCAATAAAAGCCCTCTCAGCAAGAAACAAGAGGGACCTAAAAAATAACAAACAAGACCTAGTCAGAGGATAGGGGGTCTCATCATGAGCCAACCCATTAGGTTCATGGGTACCTAACAGTATGGCATTGCCACCATCTGGTTACCACGCCAGGGAAATGACCTTTGGTTGCATGGCGAAGGGAAAGGGGGTCTCATCATGAGCCATCCTTCTCATCTCTGTGAAAGTACTTGTGGGTAATGCTGTCAGCTCTGGTCACCATGCCAAGGCAGTGTCCTCTGGTTAGCCCTTGAATAAAAAAGAAAAAGAAAATAAAAGAATAAAGAAAGAAAAAGAATAAAGGCAAAAGCGGGCTTAGAAAAAATGCATCCATGATAGGTACAGCTCGCCTTCTACAAAGGCACCCACATATAACATTATGCATTCTTGGCCCTCACTGCACCCACATGTCTGGACATCCTCTAGCCACATCACCTCACTTACATGGCTTGGATGAAATCTTCTTGGAAACTTTTCTTTTCTTGTGGACACTAGCCCAATAGGACGTCTTGTCTTTTTCTCCAATCTTGTATTGCAGGTTTTTGTAATGTCTTTGAGCTATTGATTGATGTATTAGGGTTTTTTATGCATATGTTTAATAATATTGATGATGAGATGTGATTAACATTGCTATGATCCCGGTGACTGATGAGCCCATGGAGGGCATAGCTTTTGATGTGCAAGACCATGCCTGATAGACATGTACCATTTGGACTGGTACACATGGGGAGATGACCAGTTTGGACCTCCATGGGGCTTGTTATCGCTCAGTTTGTAGTCTAGGTTAAGTAGCTGGAAGGTAAGGATCAAACTGGCGTAACAGGAGCTTCCCCACCCACTGTCACCTCGATGGGGGGCTCTTTCTATTTAGGGTGGCTAGGCCCAAGGGAGACGTCCCTGGTAATCTGGGGTTTTGAAAGGCACAGGCTATTGAAGRATAAAGGTARGTTTTCCMTTTCACAGATTACCGCCAAGAGGATAKTCAAAATGAAGATGAACCACAGACAAGGMACCTGTTTGCGAGACAAGGCAACAAKARAAYTAATAYGTGCAGATAGTGGTTAGTACTTCATARWTTAATGACTATCAACATTTAATATACATGAGCATAAATAGCAGTAATTATTGACGAAGTCAATGATTGCAAAAAAGACTATGGCTTGTAATATTACTTCTCAATAAATACAGAATGATATAGCATTCAATGTAAACAATTAATCCTTGAGTTAACACCATGCATCAAATATCATTAAATGCTCATATATGACAAGCGTGCTGCGTCAAGCTCACTAGAGGTGACGTCAGCCTTCTTTAGGGTTAGTTTCATAGACAAAGAGCTCAACGTTTTGCAAATAGGCCAATGAAGTTTACCAACACATCAATGTCGATTATCAGATGACTAAGCCACAACGTTTTTAATCAACTAGGAGTTCAAGCAAGGCATGACGTCATCATTAATCTAGGGTTAGTTCAACGCTAGGGTTAGTTAGGGTTTCAAATTTAAGAGGTTTGAAAGTGTTGTTTTTGCACAAGAAGCTCAACGTTGGAGAGTTAGACTAGTGCCTTAGGGTATTATGGAGTCGGAAGCAAAGGTTTTGTCTTGGGAGAATCCAAATCTAAGGACAAGAGAGTTAGGATTTATGGTGCTGGGCCCATGAAGTCAAAAC
>JASDQU010882831.1:0-32098 GCA_032191745.1 Picea mariana
AGTTGAAGATTGAAGAGTGAGAAAAGTGCATGAAAGTTCCCTGAAGGAATCAGAGGAACAAAGATCAGGAGAAGCAGCGCCTTTGTCTTCAGTTTCATTGAACGAAGGTGGTGGAGCAGAGATCTCTTCATAGAGGAAGAGAATCGACGACTTGAATCGTCGCGAAGACTCGCGAAGTTCCGTGAGTCGTCGGATCTGGATGAAGGAGCGAGGGGTTTAACCCTCAAGTGGCAGAAGGACCCTTGGTCATCGCACATCGGTGAATCAGGGTTGGAGAGTGCAATAATCACATGCACGTTGATATCGCGAAGTGCGATCCCTCGATTTGATCTGAGCCGTCGATCGCTGGAGAGACAGGTGGCACGAATCTGGGACATCGGAGATTCGGCATTCGGGGTTTCCAGCAGCAGGAAACTTGGAGTCGCGGACCCGCGATCCGTGAAATCCCGATGTGACGTGGCAGCGTGGGGCCTGGGAGAGTGCAGAGTCCAGGTGGCCTCGCGTCGGGGAACTCGGTACCTCAGCATTCGGGATTTGGAGGGTCAGGAGGTTGACATCGCAGGTCGCGATATCTCGATAGGGACAAGCCCGATATCCGGGACTTTGATCGTTGACCATCGGCGTTCGGAGTTCGGCGGTTGAGTGACTGAGAGCAGGGTCACAACCTCGTGAAATCGTGAGACCCGATCTCCCGATTTTCGAAGGGAGGATCGACGAGGAGGCTGTGGGTGTTAGAACTCCCGAGGGAGTCGGAAGAGCTTGGCTCTTCGGGCCGTGGAAAGTGAAGGTCCTGGTGGTGCGACTGTGCCATCGAGGGCAGGTTGGCGTCATCTTTGGTCTTGGAACTAGTTCCCAAGTGTCATTTTTCTCTATTTGATCCTCTTCATTCATGGCCTCATTCCAAAATTCATACTTGTTGGCTTCTTCAAAATAGTTTGGTTCAATTGTAGATAAGAGTGCTAGGTGTGTTTGTTCTGGTGAATGGATTTTTCTTCTAATCTCAACTCCTACATCTTTGTTTCCAATAATCTGATCTGAAGGATGATTCTTTTGTACTCGTTTGCTAGGTGTCTTTGGAGATACTTGTTGAACTTTCTCTTCTATTTCAGTCGGATTCTCTTCATCTTCCTCTTCTACTTCCTCTTCTGCTTCTTCTTATTCAAAAAATTGTTCCATTGATTTGTTTTCTTCTTCCTTTGATTATGGTCTTCCTGTTTCATTAATTGTTATGTTGATACTTTCCACAACTTTGTTCAATCTTAGATTGTAACACTTGTATGATTTCCTTGTACTTGAGTAACCAACAAGTTTTCCTTTGTCAACACAAGAGTCAAACTTTCTCATTCTTCCATCTTCTCTTTTGATGTAGCATTTGCTTCCAAAAACTCTGAAGTGCTTCACATTTGCTGGTCTTCCTTTCCATACCTCGTAGGGGGTTTTATCAATGTTGTTTCTAAGCATTACTCTATTTTGAATGTAAACTATCGTATGCACTGCCTGTGTCCAAAATATATCTGTCAATTTAGAATCCATTAGCATTGTTCGAGCCATTTCCTGTACTGTCCTATTCTTTCTTTCAACAACTCCATTCTGTTGAGGTGTCCTAGCAACATAGAATTGCCTTTTTATTCTATGACTGCTGCAGTAGTCTATAAATTCCTTTGAAGTGAACTCTCCTCCATTATCAGATCCCAAGCATTTGATTCTTGAATCCATCTCATTTTCAACCATTTCCTTGTAGATCTTGAATTTTTTAAAAGCTTCTGACTTGTTCTTGAGAAAGCAAAATGAAGTCATTATTGTATAATCATCAACTAATAACATAAAGTATCTCTCACCTTTTAAGCCCTTTGTTGTAGTTGGTCCAACTAGATCAATATGCACAATTTCCAGTGGTCTTGTTGTTGAATATTCCTTTGATTTGAACCCAGTTTTTGTTTTCTTTCCTTGTTGACAATGTTTGCATAAAGTGTTGGTTGGTTTTGTGATCTGGGGAATTTCTCTGACTGCTTCTCTTTTGCTGACTTTGACAAGGTTATCAAAATGCATGTGACCCATTCTTCTGTGCCATAGCCAAATTTCATTTTCCTTTCCTAGACAAGACTTTTCATTTCCAATTTCACTTAACACATATATGTTGTTTGAATTTCTTGCAGCTGTGCCGACCAATTTCCCTGAACCTTCTCTTCTTATCTCACACTTTTGTGAATCGAACGTAACTTTATGACCTTGGTTACACATTTGACTCACACTTAGAAGATTATGTTTCATATCTTCTACCAATAGAACATTTTGTGCCTTTTTATTCTTGTTCCCAATTCAGACTGTGCCTTCTCCAATGATTTTGGCTGAATTATAATTTTCGAAGGAGATTGATCCATTTCTTTCCTTTTGCAATATAAGAAATTTGTCTCTATCACTTGTCATGTGTTTTTAACACCCACTATCAACATACCAACCATGTTTCTTTTGCTTAGCTTGTAGAGTGATTGTGCATTCTTCATTTCTATATTGATCTTCTTTTCTTATCCATGTCGTTTTCTGAGGTTCTTGTCTGTGACTGTTGTTATTCTGTTGAGGTTCTTTAGGAGGGACTGTCATTTGCAATTTTTGACCATGTGTCCAAAATTGTTACATTTGTAATATTCCACTTCAGCGCTCAAAGATTCAAACATGTTGTAACTTCTTCTTTGTGTTTCACTAGGTATTCTTGAGTAACCCCTTTGTGCACGACTCTCAAAGTTGTTATTGTTATTGTTGTTAGCTCTGCAATTCACAATTTTATGTCCAAAATTATTATATGCATAACATAAACCAAAAAATATAGTTTGATACTTGGGAGTTGAAGATATTCTGAAAGAAGGTTCTCTTATGAATCCTTCTTCCTCTTGAAGCCTATCTGTCTATTGTTGATTCTGAAATCTGAATCTTCTTGGTGGAGGAGTGTCCCTATAATCTTCCTTGTATATCTTTCTATCCCCTTTTATTGTTTCTGCATAGCCTTTTGGATTTGTTTCTTGCTCTATTTTTTTGGAGCTTGATCCCTTTTCTGTCTGATTGTATCCAAGTCCAGACTTGTCAAGATGTGATTTTTGACTGCTGATAATGTCATCCAGAACTTTTGAGCTATTCTACATATTTTTCTTTTGAATATCCTTTTTTAGTGTGACAATCTCTGCTTCCAAGTTTCCAATGATCTTGTCCTTTTCTTCTAGTTGTTCTTTGAATGCTTCTTCAATTCTTTTATATTCTTCTATTTGAACATTCAATCTTGTGATCATTTGTTCTAGATCTCGAGTGTCCTTTTTCTTGTCTAGTTCTGCTTGTAGTTTCTTGTTTTTCTTGCTTTCTCTTCTGATAACTTCTATGACACACATTAATTCTTCTCGATAGTCAACTTCTACCTCTTCAATTTCATCTTCGACTTCTTCATATCCTTCTTCGGCTTCTTCATATTCTTCTTCAGAGTCTTCTTTGTTAGAATCTTTTACTACCATGAATATAACTCTTCCTATCTCACTGTCACTGATTTCATCTTCATCTGATGATGAGATGTCTTCTTTGATGCATAATATTTTCTTGAAATATTTCTTTGTAGTTCTTTTTCCTTTATATGTGTGTTTTCCTTTTGAGTAACCTTCATCATTTCTCTTTTTCTTATGAGGACATTTGTTAGCAAAATGACTAATACCATCACAATTAAAACAAATTAAAGGAAGCTTACCTCTATACCTACCATTGGTTCTCTTGTTCAGTCTTTTGACGAAGTTGGCCACTTCTTCATCATCTTCTGAGACATCACTGCTGCTGCTATATTCTTCTTGTTCCTTTTTCTTTTGCTTTGATATTTTGGATGCTTTGAAGGCTGCTTCTTTTACATCTGGATTTTCCTGTTCAATTCTCATTTCATATGCTACGAAGATTCCATGCAGTTTTTCCATGCTTATTGAGTTCAGATCCGATCTTTCTTCTAGTGATGATATCTTAGGGTTGAATCTCATAGGAAGAGATCTTATTACCTTTTGAACAATTACAGATTCTTCAATTTCTTCTCCCAATCCTATGATTTGATTCACTATTTTGTCAGCTCTTAAGAAGTAGGCTGCAATATTCTCATCTTCCTTCATTTTTATTTGTTCGAACTGACCTTTGTAAGTTTGAAGTTTTGCTGCTTTGACTTTTGTATCTCCTTCATAAATATTTCGAAGCTTGTCCCAAATCTATTTAGTATATTTACAATGTGAAACTTTGGTGAATACTGTTTCATTGAGACCATTCAAAAGTGCATTTGTAGCTTTGGAATTATTCTGACCAAGTTTCACTATTTTGTCATTTGTTGGTGGAACTGATGGTACTGTGTATCCATCTACAATTGATTGCCAAATCTCAAACCCCTGTTCTTGTATATATGTCTTCATCCTTATGCTCCAAAAAGCATACTTCTGTCCATCAAAGTGTGGTATTCCATTTTTATATGAGTTGGTACTCTCCATGATCTACCTTTCAGTTGTTAAACTAATTTCTGAAGGAACCTGCTCTTATACCAATTGTTGGATTACTGAGAGGGGGGGTGAATCAATAATAGTGTAATTATAATCATTTTTCTCCAAATAATCCAATTTTTATATCAATGTAGAATTATTATCTAATAATGAGCAATAAAAAATGAACAATCACACACATACACAACACACCAGTGTTTTACGTGGAAATCCAAATCGGGAGAAAACCACATAATGTTTTATCTTATATTTCTTGAAGAATTACATTCATTGGAAGCACCAACTTCCTTTGTTTACCAACTACAACTGGAAGGAGGCTCCAACCTCCTAGTTTCTCAGGATACAACCTGAGGGAATCTCCAACTCCCCAATTCTCTGGCTACAACCAGAAGGAGGCTACAACCCCCTATGTTCTCCGGCTACAACCAGAAGGTGGCTACAACCACCTGTTCTTGCCCCGTCCAACCGCCCTGAAGTAGAAGTAGAATGATGGAACCACTATCACACTATCACTGTGAGATATACCATTGTAAACTTGTACCAATAAACCTGAACCATGCAACAACAATGCATCAACCTGTAATCAACCTGTACCATAAACAAGTGCATCAACCATGAAAAAACTTGTACCAAAAAACCTGTAATCAACCTGTACCATAAACATGTGAATCCAACCATGTACCAAGTATGTACCAATCATGTGTCAACTACTCATCAACTATGACTCATCAATATGTACCAACATCATCAACTATACACCTCAACCGTGTACTCAACTTGTACCTCAACCAAAATACCTCATCAATTTCATCATAAAAATATGATTTGTAACTCAGTAATAGACCTGTTGTATATGATCACATACCTGCAAACCTTTCTTAACTTTAAACAACAAGAGACTAACATTTTCATCAAATTTTTCTTTAGTCTCACATGACTAGTTTTGGATTAGTCAACAACCCTAACTTGAAATAATCATAACTTTGTACCTGTAATGAATAAATATCTGAAATGGATACAATGTTTTTTAGTGTGTTTGATTCAATTCCTCCAGGAGTCACTACTTGAAACCTCTCATAAAATGAGTTATAGAAAAAATGGCACACCTTGCTGAATTCTGGCTCATTCTAGAGGGCGACTTTGTAGAGCGTGCCTGCAAAAAATATTTGTTGAATATATATGAAACTGTTAAAAAGAATACTAAAGACTATATTCTAACCAACACATTTTGTCTCACTAAATTTGGATCTTTTATGAATAAGTTATGACGTTTTTACTTGAAACACCTGCTTTTAACTAGTTTCATGACTAGCCACAAACCCTATTTTCCACCTAGTGTAACTCAAAAAATACAACGACCCAAAATATGAATTTTTTACCACAGATACTTGGATATGTTTCCTCAATGGAATATAAATTTCATGGCCTGAATCATTCTATAAAAAAAGTTATTGCGAAAATGGTGAGATGACCTAAAAAAACATACCATAGAAAACATCATCAAAAGAATTTATCCCTCCTTGAATTTCGGCCTTCTTTTCTTCACTTTCCTCAGAAATTAGGCTTAGATATCCTTTGGTTACCTCATACACATATAGGTATTCAATATTCTCAAGTGTGATTCAAATGATAGAGCCTTTCATCTTATTTATACTCTCCAAGTAGCTTCCTTAAAAACATCTTCTAGGTCACTTTGCCCACTTTCCTTATTTTAGGGTTACCCCACTTCTAATTTCTCCATTAAATTTATTATTTAAATAATTTATTTTGTATTCACTTTGAATTATAGTACACTCATCAATTAACTCTATTATTTTCCTTCTAAAATGTCTTAAACCACTTTGACTACTTTGACCTTTTGGGGCTTCAAGCCAACATATGAGGGTCCTCCAACTTAACATGGCCATAACTCTCTGACCGTGAGGAGTTATGTGACATTCCAAATACCACCAGAATTGGTGTGAAAAACACTATGCATATATGATAGTTTCAATGACAAATTCACTATCATTTATTTCATTATTCCACCATTAAGCATGGGTTTTCTCACTTCACAAAGCGTCTTCTCGTGAGGGCTTTCACCATAAGGGGACCACTTTGGAGTTCATCCAATTTTACTTCTTATCAACCATGACAAGACAATAATGAGTCATCTTTACATCAAACAATCTTGTCTTCATTACCCAAACCTTGTGCTACGAGGATTTCTTCAAGGGTTGACATCAATGACAACCAACCTTAATCAACACTATGTCGAATTCCCGAGGACATTTCAGTGCCTATGTGGACCAATTCTACACTGCCACATGTCCACAGATCCATGCTGATGTCAACGTGACATCATCCAAACTTCACGCATTTTCCCCAAACTGCAAAAAGGCTCCAAACCATAGAGAAAAGGACGCATGTACTCAAATAGGGGCACAAGGGAGAATGTTTTAGGCGAGTGCGGGATTTACTAACAACCTGCCAATTCGGTTTTAAAAGATGTGATGTATAACAAGATATATAACATCATGTTTTCAATTCTTCACCCATTATTATACCCTTTCCTGCAGCCATAATAGGACAAAAATCATTTCCTCTACTTGTGCATTCACGTGAACTCAAGATCTTCTCAGATCATATAAAGCATGGAAAACTGTTATATTTTTATAGCTGTTTCTACAAACATGTGTCAAGCTCTTATAAGGGAGAACCGTAGAAACATGAGCCACCAATCAATGAGTAATATGGTATCTAAAGGTGAGTTACTCAGATGCTAGGTGTTTCAGATGATGACCTTCCTGTTTCGACCCTCCATTTAGGAGTGTATTCTGAACCATATTGTCTGTAGATGTTGGGAAATGTATTCTACATTTTGTTAAGAAAATAATTTCCTTCTCTGGTATCATTAACCTGACCTTGAGGACAAAAAGGCATTCGATAATCTACCCTAAAGTGCAATGTCCAATCCAATTTTCGCACTAGAGAAGCTTGACACATGGGATTCAAGCAATTGGTAAATTATGTCCTATGTTATTGGGTGTGGATGATGATGAATAACATCCATTGAGAATGAATTGGTCTATCAAACCTTAAGAGGGTAAGGGATTGCTTACAATTATTTATAATTTTTTTTTGTTTTTGAAAAGAATTAGGAGAATCTTTCCAAGAACACCATAGTTTTGTTGAGTTAAAAATTTAGGAAGGTTGGTAGTGTGACAAATATTTTTAAATTGATATCTAATCAGGGTATATCTTGGACAATCTAAGAGAAAGTGATTTTCATCTTCAATCTTCTTAGTGTCACAAAAGTGACACACTCTTTCATCCCATAACGTTTTAGGAATTGACCAATGCTCGGTTTCATTATGGAGCTTGTGAGAATTTGTTCTTATCATAGCAAGGCTTATTTTTTTCTTTACACTTGTCAAAACATAGAGACAATTTTGATCTTCTAGATTAGGGTTGATTACATCCTTATAATACCTTAATTTTCTTTTTCCCTCTAAGTCTTTATCACACCACATTTTCTCCTTAAATTTTGATTTAATGATATTTTTAATAGTACCCTTATTATGCAAAATGCCATCTTCCATGATTCCTTAATAGCTTAGCCAAGACTGAGCATCTTTATGCTTTCCTCTCTTGAGTTAAACGTGGTTACGACTGAATTTTGAAGCATTTTTATGAAGCCTCTTGTCTTCAATGTTGTTTAACTTGTTTTTATACATTAGGTATCTATTAATAGCCGTGCTCTCAATGGTGGACACGATTTCCTTTAAGAGGAGGATGGGATATGGTGTATTTCCTTTAATTTTGAGATTATAGGTTATAAAATTCTTTTGGATTTTCTCTATCTTTCTCCAAGATTCATGAGAGATACCGCATCCCCAAAATTCACATCCATACAAAATAATAAGCATAACAAGAGTCTCAAATAGGAGTTTCTTCTTATCCCATATCCAAAGATCATATGCTTTACAATTATTTTCAGGCCCATAATACGCTTTCCATCCCCCAATAATCCTTTTCTCAATGCTAGAATTCCAGTTTAGCTTGTGGTGAATATCGATTCCAATATGCTTGTATGAAGTCACTTCCTCCAAGTTGTTGTCTGTTGATATTATGGTAGTTGCCGGAGGTATTTACCTCCACATGTAACCCTGACGAGAATAGAATATTCCGAGAAGTAAGAAGTAACCCTAAAGCATTGAACATAACCCTAGAAGACAAGTTGGTTCAAGGAAATTATTAATATTAATTATTTAGTCTCCAGAATGAGAAGTCGGCCCATATAACTCAAGAAACAATATAAATACAAGTAGATAGACCTCATTTTATACACACTGCTCAGAATTGCAGCTGGGAAGAAGTGCACACTGTAGGAACTGGGCTAGTGCGCAAGTCTGGGGAGCAACTGCAATCGACAACTACCACAATCTGGTTTCCTGGTTTAGGGTCAGACTTTCTGTTGGTTATGGTTGGAATTTTTGATCAGTCTTGGTTATCTTTATGGATTTGCCTTGGTTGGCTATTGGTTCGCTTCCGAAATCATTCTCTGTTAAGGTTAAGGTGCTCGGGGGTGGATTTGGCCTATGGTTGGGTGACCATATTGTTATATTGTCTATGGTTAAACAAGCACATCCATTATGCTCTAATAGGTTATGGGCCTACACTATCTTCGGACAGTGTAACCATTGGAAGATAGATTGGGATGATTTTCTCAATTATAGTTTCATTTGTAGCTAGCTTTTGCTGTAGCAACAAAACCCTAACCCTCTTGTTGAAGCAACTTAAGTGAAGAGATTGACCTAATTTTTGGATATCCTAGTGCGCCCTAGCCTAGCACACCTCTTGGTATTCTCAACAAGCCAAGACATCAAGTTTGAGTTTTTGGTCAAATCCAAAGGTTGACCAAGTCAAAGCAGTTATGACTTACTCTATGAAGTCAGAAAACAAGTTAGAAGGGGCTTCTAACTTTAGAGCGTGGAAGACAAGGATTGATCTCATCCTTGCCAAGAATAAGGTGTTGGACATCGTGAAAGGAAAGATCATGGAACTGTAGTTCGAAGAAGGAAAAGAGAAGGAAACTCAGAACGTTGCAGTTATGGAGAAGTTCAAATAAAATGACATCAATGCCACGAGTATCATAGTGGATTCTATAAAAGACCACTTGATACCCTACATCTCCCATATTGACTCATCTAAGAAGATGTATGATGCCCTAACAAAATCTTCTTAGTCAGAAACATTGGACAAGTAATGAGTCTGAAGAGACGTGACATGAAAATGAATGATGATGACAACATAACATCATACTTTGTGAGGATTTCTCAGTTAAGATATCAACTACAAGCTATTGAAGAGATCATTTCAGAGAAGGAACTAGTAAATATAGTACTCAATGGTCTTCCCAAGACATGGGATGTATTTACCGCAAGAATGAACACAAGGAAGGAGTATCCTACATTTAAATAACTTTGGACTTGCTATGAAGAAGAAGAATCAAGGATAGTGCAAAAGAGAAACCCCAAAAGAAATATGTTGATCAAGCCTTCACAACAAGGTTCAAGAATTTTAGGAGTAAAAGGAAATTTGGCTCCAAGAAGAAGCCAAATCAAGAGAAAGATATGTCAAAAATACAATGCTTCAACTGTCGAAAATATGGTCACTACAAGAATCATTATCCCGAACTAAAGAAAAGGAAGGAAACACACGAATCATCAATTGCCGAAGAAAGGAAACCCTCAAAGAAGACCAAGCATGATAAAACACAATTCTTCTTCTAAGACAAGGTAACAATATTCTCCATAGTTCTTGTACATACCATGTTTACATAGTTTCTGTACATATATTGCATATCTATTTCCTAGAAGATAAGATGTTCAAAGAGAAACAACACCTATGGAAGAATAACAAGACAAATATTGATATCACGATGAATCTAAGACAAGCAATGCACATGGAAAAATGAAGTACATTGAAAATCCTTGGTAACAATTCCTGTGGAAGCTATTACAACTGCTGAAATCAAAATCAAACTTGAAGAAACCTAGAAGATGTAAAAACCGAAAGAATTCAACAATCAAAAGGAAAAGACCCGTGACACTTTGCAGAAGGAAATAAGGATGCAGACATAGACGTGGACTCTCTTATATGGAGGGAGTCGATTATATAATTCCAAAAGAAGAACATGCATTCATGCATGAAGCAAGGATTAGGAGGGAGCTAATTCTAGATAATATGATCCATTGAATATTATGAAGTATCTATCCATGTTGCCATCAATGGTAGCAACCATGAAAAGCATCACGTGTTCAGTTTGACTTTAAAAGAAGTCTTCTTCGAAAATAATCCTTAAAGTATCACTGGTTGTCCATCCATATCCACGATCCTATGATGAAAGGAAGAAAGTTGGAAACTTCAAGGCATGTAATTTATAGAAAAATCCATGGACCCAAGAGCTAAAGAGAAACATGAGGAATAACATGAAGATTCCAAGAGAGAAAGAAAAGCCAGAACAACCAGTCATTATATCAATAATCACAAGATCACCAGCTTGGTTTGAACCCACTAGAAGCAATCAAGCAGAAGAAACAAAAGTTGCGATGAAGAACAAAGTATGAAATACTTATGAATAGAAGCATTGGGAGATTCAAAATTAGAGGTTCTCCTATATGGAGGGAGAAGACTATGATGATTGCTTGTTCCATTAAACTAGACATACCTCTACATGAGCCATTATATATTCTGCAATATCCATAGAGTTGGAGTTTACATCAGATGAATGTAAGGAATGTTCTTCTCAACAGAGTAATTTAACAAGAAGCGTATGTAGAGCAACCTCAAGGTTTTGAGGTATATCAGAAAGAGACTCTTATATGTAGATGGAAGAAGATATTGTATGAATTCAAACAACTTGGTGCAGAGCCTCTAATGCACAACAAAAGTGTGGTGAAAACTTTCTATAACAGAGATATTGTATCAAAATGGTTACTCAGAAGTCCAGGATGATGGTTTTCTAATCCATGACAAACTCTCATGATGACAGAAGAAGTACCACTTGGATATGTTCCAGTTTGAGCCTTGCCACAATGTTATGAGATAGCAGGAAACAAAAGAGCTGAATCCAACTATGATATACTATAATGATCAGAGCTATATGAAGCCTTCAGAGAAAACCAGTGTTCCAAAAAGATCGAAGTACATTGAAATAGAACATTACATTCATCATGATGAAGTCCATAAAAGATAAGTGATTCTCCAATATCTATCTCCACAGATGAGCAGATATCAAACATTTTGGTAAATCCTCTGCCCAATGTGAAAGAGTTTGCGTACTCAAGAAACAAGATGAAGCTCGTGGAGACGACTTCCTTATTAAAATGGAAGATATGATTCCTAGGTTGGGAGGGGGCACTGGTGTGCTATTGATTTATGGACAATCATTTTTCAAGTTTGAAAAATGGTCTAGGATGAGAAGTTCCTTTCTAGTTCGGAAAGTGGTTTGAGATTTCTGACGGACATGCATTTTCTAGTTCGGAAAATAGTCCAGATCGAACAATCATTTTTGTAATGAAAATGGTTTGATGGATTTCTGATGTACTATAGACAATGATTCCCCTTGTGGCTAGTGTGGTGGAATGGTCTAGGACAATATTTCTTCTTGGCAGTCACTCTCAATAGTGGTCAAGAAGACTGGTTCGCCTCGCCATACAATCATTCTTTCGAAGCTCATGGTTGTGAGCAATTTCGAAGAATGGTCTGTTTTGGAGGTTGGTGCAGGACAACCATTTCCTTAGGAAATGGTCCGGACAGTCATTCCCTAGGGAAGATTCATTCTTTCCAGGATGCACTTTGTTTAATGCCAGAGGAATGGCCCAGATAAGTGAATGGTCCAGGTTCAACAATCAGGGACAAGAATTCCCTAGGGAAGACTCATTCTCTCTAGGTTGCACTTTGTTTAGTGCCAGAGGAATGGCCTAGATAGGTGAATGCCCTAGGCTAAAAAATCAGGACAATTATTGTTCTATGCTTGAGAAGAATAGTCTAGTAGCTCATCACTGATTTTTTACCTTCCGAGGGCAGATGCTCTTCCAGATCTCAAAGATGTGAGTGGAAGAATGGATCAGATGATTCAATTTATATCATGACATTGTTTTCTATGCAGGTTGATATTAGATGATATGATTTCTATGGAGACTGCATGTCTCTGGACAATAGATGTATGCAACTGTGGTGGATGTGTTCTACTGGTTGTGAGTATGTGTCACTGATGGAGTAGTTGTGTGCTACATGGCGTGGTAGCATACCACTGGATTGTAGTTGTGTACTACTATGGATAGACACAGTTGTGTTCTATTGAATGACATTGTTCTGATTGCCTTGTAAACTTTCAGTAGTGTTGAAAATGATTATTGACTAAATGGATTATTAATGTACTGATGGAAAAACATTCTCCAGGCAAAAAATGATCCAGGAAATTTATTCTTCTAGAACATATGCCCAGATTAGAAGAATTGTTTTTGTATCACTCCTTGGAAAAAGTGACTTATTCAACATCATGTTTGATTACTCAGATGGAGCATGGTTTCGAGAGATGATGGAGTTGATGTTGTCAGATGACACTGATAGTGATGTTGGTGCTCATGATCTAATAAAGAGATAGTCTATACGACTATGATGATGCTACCGATTCAATGGTATGTTTGTGCTCAACACCATTGCCTTCAATACCTCCCTAGCTAGGGGGGAGTGTTGATATTATGGTAGCTACAGGAGGTATTTACCTCCACGTGTAACCCTGACGAGAATAGAATATTCTGGGAAGCAAGAAGTAACCCTAAATCATTGAACATAACCCTAGAAGACAAGTCAACTCAAGGAAATAATTAATATTAAGTATTTAGTCTCTAGAATGAGAAGTCAACGCATACAACTCAGAAAATAGTATAAATACAAGTAGCCAGACCTCATTTTGTACACACTGCTCAAAATTGCAGCTGGGAAGAAGTGTGCTCTGCAGGAACTGGGCTAATGCACAATTCTGGGGAGCAACTGTAGCTGACAATTGCCACAATTTGGTTTCCTAGTTTAGGCTCAGACTTTCTGTTGGTTATGGTTGGAATTTCTGATCATTCTTGGTTATACTTATGCATTTTCCTTGGTTGGCTATTGGTTCACTTCCATAATCATTCTCTGTCAAGGTTAAGGTGCTCGGGGGTGGCTTCGGCCTATGGTTGGGTGACAATATTGCTATATTGTCTATGGTTAAATGAGCACATCCATTATATTCTAACATTTTCCTCATATACAAAGGTATCATAAGTGATCTTATTGGATTTAATGATCATGACCCGATTCTTGTTAGTATTAATAGTCATACCCATATTGGAGAAACAATCCTTGATGATTCTTAGTTGGTTTTCAAGATCGTGGGCAATCCTCTCCATAATAACAATATCATCTGGGTTTAGTTATTAGGATGGATTTATAAGGATCCATATAATCTTGCAAATTATTCCCTCCAATAATTTAGGATGGAATTTATAAGGATCCATATAATCTTAGAGCTCTTGTTGTGCCTATAATCTTAGAATTTATAAGGATCATGGTAGAACTCTTGGTCTGCCTATAATTTATGTTGAATTCTTGTCAAATTTATGGTTATAAAGAAGTTCCATTTACAACAAGATTAACTTACTTGACTCTATTAATTGTAAAAACACATATCTTTAAATTTTCTATGATTTTTTAAACTACTTTGTTTAATTTTATTAATAGTTAATAATAAAAAATCTTGAATTTTTCCATAATTTTTTTAAAGTACCTTATTTATTTTTATTAACAATTACATTCACAAACAACTCAATATATATTCCAATATGTTTTTCTATTTGCTTAGCTAGTAATTTTTATAGTGATTTTAAGAAGTTTTTCCATTTCTTTTTCTTTTCTAAAGAAAAATATCCAACAATTTTATTTATACAAACGAAATCACTAACTTGGTTACTTTAGATCATTCTAGACGACCTAGAATGTAGTCTCTTAATTATACATTTTTTTTAGTATGACTATGTAACAATCCTAAGAGTTCAAAGAAAGACATAATATATATATGAACAAGGAAGTTGATTATTCGGTTGGGTGCTCTTTTAATTCAATCCTATCTTTGGACAGTCAACTTCCTTGTTCATATTTATATAGAAATGTGTAAATGTGATGTAAGAGAAAACAAATTTGTTATTAATAATATCAATATATAAATGTTACAGTGTGAAATTGCATAAAGAAATTTTTTTTTTCATCTTTAATAATAGCCAGAAATCACCCTAAATTATAACCATCAACCGATCACCATAAACATTTAAAATAAAAAAAATATCACAAACACATTACCACATTACACAACAAATAACTAAAACAAAAGCCAGAAATCAACCTAAATTATAACCATGAAACAATCACCATAAATTATAACTTTCGATCAATCACCATAAATTTGAAAAAGAGTTACTCCATTTTCGAGAGACAACACTAACACAAGTTTTACACATCTATAATAACAACCAAATTACACAACAAATAACTGAGACATAAGACAACAAATAACTCTAGATAAACACAATCACTTTATTTCACTAATGGCATTCAAATCTCCACGGTTGCTGCAGATATGACAATGCCCTTAAATCGTTCCCCACCATCAACTTGAATGCATAAAACAGATAAAACCTGTGTTTATCGAAGGTATCTACGGGGACGTCCAATGCGCTTACAAAAATCCAGTCACAGCACTGTGCAGTACACCTAAATTGTTGAATATATTGCGGAAAAGAGGCTACAACAGACCTCTTGTTGTGTTGATTGCATGGGTATACCTCTTGATTAACGTTTTTATGTTGACTCGATAATACAATTTTAGTAGTATATCTCAAAATACCTTTGAGCCATAGGTTATAGTGAGCTCAATCGGGGTTAACATTTTGATAGGGTATTAAGTGGTCCCATGGTCCATACTCATAGCATGGAAACCACTATGAACCAACCCTAGTACCTCCACACTAAGCACCGACAAATTGACACCAAGGTTTCTATCATTAAGTCTTCATTCAAAGAGATTTCTGTAAAGGTTGACAACTAAGGTCAAGGGCTTGTAAACATGTTGGTATCTATATACATGTACAAACTTGAGTATGAAGGTGCCAAATCCAAACATAGATCCAACCAAGGAGGAATCCTCAACACACAAAGAGTAGGACATTCATGCCCTCTTCGTGGATTCCCATCACCCACCTTTTCAATATCGCAATTCATGGCATCACTTTCCAAATGTTGACATGAACAAGTTTGATGGTTGCAAGCTCTTAGGTTGGGTTACCCAAATGGAACACTAGGTATCTCTCAATGACATTACTAATGACCTATATAAACTAAAATTGGGGGTCTTCATGTATTTAGATTTAGAACATTGGCAGTAGTGGAAACAACATAAGAAATATTATGAAGGATACATTGCTTGTACCCAGTTTCTAAAGGTCCTTTGTGTTTGTTTTGAATGTGAAATTCACTATTTATTCCAAACAGACATAACCATTGACTATATTATGGCATTTGAGAAATTAAAGATACGGGTGAGTGCAAAAACTTGGTGGCGAAAAAATTGGCAAGGGCATGATTAAGAACATGCACTCGCAGAAACACGTGCACATTCTTAGGAATGCACATGAATTCCTATACCTATAGGTTTGGATATGGCTGAACCTCCACATAGATTGCCATGTAGGTTTAGTGGAAAAATTGTGTGCGTGGTCTTAAGAGTGTGTGCGCACTCTTAATACCATGCACGCGGTCTTATTGATAAAAATATATTAAGGGCCTGAGCGCGATTTGTGCCCATTGTGTACTAATCACGCTCGCGCTTCTCTCATTGGTCAAATATAGTGGAGCTAAAGAAGAGGAAGAAAGGGAGGAGGGGGCCATCGTGTCCAGGTATGTTACATTTTTCTTAATTTTAATCCAATTTAGTCATTCCAATTTAGTATTTTTCTCCCAATAATCTAAATTTAAAAAAAAATGTAATTTTGTATTTTAAATAAAAAAGGAACCTAATTTACATGCCATGGATTTTAAATTGCAGCATATATAATACAATGAAACCCCAAGACAATTTACACTGCTCACAAGAAAACCAAGAAGATCAAAACCCCAACCCACCACCACCACACAATGTAAACATTTAAATTGATGAGGGTTTGGTTATATTACGAACCTTTGAGGAACAATTAAGGGAGACTAGAGAGCCTAGCAGAGTCTCATTGGCCACTTATTTGAACATCATTGTGCAGTCCATTGCAAGTGCCAAAGGGAAATTGATCTCTATTACTGATTATAGGGCACAAATGTATGAGTACTATAGCATTGGTTTGGACAAAAACCAAGTCAAAGAACTGGGCATTTCAAAACAACAAATATTGTCTATTTTTAGGGATCCTAGAAATGGACAAGAACTACCATTGACTAGGAAATACATCTCCATTGACTGGTGCATCCATCCCTAGATTAGTCAAAACGGGATGGATAGGTGGTACATGGTTTTTGATAAACCTCCCTGCAATAACAGGGATATGCCCTTATATTTTATGAGAAAATTATGGGATGAGTTTATTATGGGTAAGCATGTCAACTAATTTGACATTGGTGACTTCCATGGGGTGGTTTGAGGGTCCACATAGGACCGAGAGCATGCCATATGCGACCCCCTACCCAACATCCTCCTGTTGTAGAGAACTTGCAACAAGTACAACTATCCATCTCCTCATTGACTCATATCCTAGTGCAACACTGTACCTTTGTTGCACTATCTCAACAAGAGGTGCCTAACAGTGACATTGATAGAGGATTTGGAGCATCAACATGCATAGGAGAGTACAATGAGGAGAGGGAACATGGACATAACAGTTGTCCATGTGAACCTCACAGATTCTCGAGCCGTGGGCATACATGCTATGGGCCTATAGAGCCCAGTGGACATGATAGCTTCATGGAGGAGGTTAGTATCTTAACTCTCTCTATGTTGTTGTGAGTGGGAAATCCCCTTACGGACTAGCACTTAGGGTTTTATCATACATGCAGAAAAGACCTAAAGATTCTTACTTTTTACCGTCATCCCGGATCTAATCCCCATTATTCTTAAGAAAATACACAGTTAAGAAGATCAAGTGAACATACCTTATTTTCGACGTTTGATATCAATCACTCTTCACGCTTGGTTGCTCTTTGACTGCAACTCTCCTCCCAAGGCTGACCTGCATTCACAAAAGACAAACAAATAACTCCACATGCATTTGATTTGCAGATTAATGGGTTATAGATTTAATCAACATGTACGCAATAAACAATGAAAACCTCATATGGTGGGATGGGAAAAGTACTTCTTTATTATTAACTTCACTGAAGCAAATTACAATGATGAAGCCGACCACTGCTCCATGAACCTGATCCTGGGATCCTCTTTTACTGTGCACCAACTGCTAACACACTTGCTTCTCTTCTTCGTTGAAATCACAAAAAGGTTGCAGAATCTTGGGCAAAGGGAATATGAATTCAGGTAGAGTTTCTTTACTATGTTTTCCTCCTTTCAAATGGGACCCTTACCCCTTCTTTTATAGGCTAGAAGGAGCTAGGTATTTGGTCGAATGATCGGACATGCATGGCTGAAAGGTTTAGTTAACTTACCCAAAGCTGTGTGTTCTGTCAACAACTTTCCTTTTTTCGTGCTTCTGTAGGTCCACGCGGGCTGTAGTGGGTCAGCTAGCGTGGACACTGTAGAGACACGCGGGTTGTAGTGGAGTAGGGTGCGTGGGCATTTTAAAAAAGGTATTTTTAGGAAGAGTTGTTCAGTAGCAAAGAAGGAATTTGAGATGGCCTGATGCCAGGTAAGCATGTCTAGTGCAAATTAAGGTTATAATAGATGCCCCCTAATGTGTGAGGTCAAAAGAGCATCTGATAACCGAAATACATTATCAATCTTCACCAACGTACCAAACAAGTGAGCCCAGGGACCAGAAATCGGGAGGTGCCATCTAGAAAATAACAATTGTCTCACCGAGGCGGGCATACCCATGCTTGGGATGAAATAAAATCATGGCTACCAATCAAATACACTGTAGCCGCGAGCAATACACAACAGAGCTACATCTCGAAATAAAAAAGATATACATGTATAATATCGATCTTCTAGAAGCTGATAAGGCCTGATGGCTGGAGATGAGATCTTCAGAGCTCGAGCAACAACTTCAAAATCTTCAAAACTTGGGTAGGAGTGTAATATGAGTGTACAACTTCACTACCCAGAGGTCTTCGACGACTCATCGGGTATGGACTAGAGGATCTTGATGATCAGACTGAAGGCTTCATTGATTTCAAACAAAGACTTGATTAGACTTTCGGGATGGACGGACATGAGGGCAAGAGACAAACTGCAGAGGGGATGACTTAGGCTTGGTAAAAATTCCCTTGGGAAATAGCACGACAAATGATGAGAATCAGGAAGCATGGCATTTGACATAAGTTCACGATGCAGGAGATAATGCAAACTCTCCATATGTTTGGAAGAATAACCAAATGGAGGAGGACACAACTCTATGTAGCGAGAACAAATTCCTAAGGTCGTATTAAATCCCAGAGCTTGACGAACAAACGAAAGGATGTGCTTTTTCCAAGGGCGACTCATTGTGCTGCCAAATAAAAAGAAAATACTTTTCCCTTCCTCTTTTTGGGGTATATTTGATTTTTTTGTCTTTTTCAATAATTTTGGAAAAAGAATAAAAGAATGCTACGTTACAAAGGAGGAATCGAGTGTCGCAAACATACTAGTTCCAATCACACGGTACACAAGGATGCTCAGGGAAAAGGGACATATGCAAGAAAAGGACACTCGAGAAAAATCCTCCAGGGGCCAAAGGTGTCAAGACGTAGAGGCAAAGTGCTACAGGGCTTGTGTATAAATCATGCTTTAGATGGTTCAGTTGAAAGAAACATGGAGACGACATTTAGACCAAAGACACATGTATGCAAATGCGGTTAACAAAACACACAATGGTAACATTCTTCGATGTAACTTTAACGAGCCTAGAGAAGGTAATATCGACGGTTTTTCATATTTAGAGAGTCTGAAAAAACATAAAAGGAGACTCCACTGGGGTACCTTTTTCGAAGATAGTCTAGTCGACTCAAAAAAGGGGTAAACTAGCACCGACCAGACGTTTGTTCAAAACCATTTTAATGAGTGTGATAGAGACAAGATCACTCGACGATTTTATCATTTTTAAGGAGTCTGAAAAAAGCTTAACTATGGACTTCATCAAGAATGTTCTTCTGGACCATTTTAACGAGTGTGAAAGAATAAGGTCACTCGACGATCTTTTCAATTTTCGAGAGTCTGAAAAGAGCTTAACTATGGACTCCGTAGGGGTTCCTTTTTCGTAAATTTGGTCCCTCAGGCCTGAAAAAGGGTTAAAATTATACCCGAGAGTACTCGTTTAGAGAATCGAGGCTCCTATAGTATACCTTTGTTCGTACAGTTGACCATCCAGACCAAAAAAGAGGTAAACTACCGCCGGACAGACGTGACTTCAAATTTCAGTTTAGTGAGCGTGAAGGTCAACAAGATCGCTCGAAAATATTTTCACGTTTAGAGGGTATGAAAATGGCTTAAAAGAAGACCCGTGGGGGCTACGACTCATGTATGAAACTAGTTCAAGTAGAGCCCACTGCCAGGCTCAGACCAAGAGTCTCTTCGATAGTCAACTTGGGAAGTCTTTCAAAAGGGAAGAAAACACAAACCACGGTGTAAGTATTCCCTCGGTATAGAAACTGTAGTCATGGCTTCAAGGATAGCTTCATCTGAAGGAAATTCAAAATCTGAGAAATCGTGCAAGCAAGGCTCGACAGTCCCAAAGGGTGAAGTAAACCGACCATATTCCATATGACGATGGTGGCTCTGGCCAAGACTGGTAGAGTCTATCAACGAATAATCACAAGCATGAGGGCTTGAGGATCTACAAACAGTGAGTTCATATGCAGAAGGATACTCAAGCCCACTTGGACCAAGAGGGGGAAGCAAAGGTTCCCATGGCCCCATTGGATACACCAATGGATCAATTTCTGATTTCAAGTCTCTAGAAGTTTCAAAAACATGATTGCACAGGTTCCTGCTCATAAGCAATTGAACACCGAGGATAAGATGCCACATAATTAACTTGTGGCGGGGTGGAGTCTACATGAACACTAGGAACATATAAAAGGGCATCCTAAAATAATGCTGAATTAGGATGGTGATTATTAGATTCCAAATGGTCAATAGTGACAATGCTTCCATTATGAGGGAAGTGAATCACCCGAAATAGAGTAGATACCATAGCGTTCATAGCATATACATAATCACGCCTGAGAAGCATGTTGAAATCTAACGGGCCTTGCACCACTATAACATCGACACAGACAATCTTCCCACCTAACGAGATAGGAAACTGAGGAAGAACCCCCAAATATTCACTAGGACATCTGTCAAAAGCCAACAACTCATGTGAAGCAGACACAAGCTTGGGAGAACCCAAGTCTTTCCAAACCGAGGAGGATAAAATACTTGCAGAGGCTCCTTCATCCACAATACATCGATAAATGTTTGTTGAATTAACTTCAACCCTTATTTGAAAGGGTGTGGAGGAAGGAAGACGAGGCTCAACAAGGTCATTCCAATCAAAGGAAACTATCCTAGGACTTGGAGGGGGTGTGCTCAGAGCGAGCAGAATGCCCCCTTGTTCTGAAAATACTGAACCGAAAATGCTAAAAACATAGTCGGTAGACACGTCACTCCTCAAAAGAAGAGTGGGATCATCCGATGAATGCATCGGCATGACCACTTTCACAACCCATGGTTAAATAGGTTGCGAGACTACATGGTCTAAAGGCACCTCACCCCCCAAAATAGGAGTGGGATCAACCAATGACTGTATCAGCATGACCATTTTTGCAACCCATGGTTGAATAGGCTGCGAGACTACATGGTCTAAAGGCACCTCAGCCCCCAAAAGAGGAGTGGGATCAACCGATGAATGCATCAACATGACCACTTTTGCAACCAATGGATGAATAGGCTGCGAGACTACATGGTCTAAAGGCACCTCACCCCCCAAAAGAGGAGTGGGATCAACCGATGACTGCATAGGCATGACCACTTTCTCAACCAATGGCTGAATAGGATGAGAGACTACAAGGTCTAAAGGCACCTCACCCCCCAAAAGGGGAGTGGGATCAACCGATGACTGCATCAGCATGACCACTTTCTCAACCAATGGTTGAATAGACCGTGAGGAAACCTCAAAAGACTCAGAATCATAAGAGCTTGCAGACAGGGAAAACAATCTTTGTACCTATGGAATGCCAGGGCACAAATGGGTAAGGTGATCTCCCTTGCAAAGATTACAAGGGAACTTAGGCTTACATCCTATTCGTCTAGGTTTCTCAACAAAATTAATGCCCCCAACATGACTAGCAATGGTTGGTTTCACTTCTCCAACATGACTTGCAGAGGTTAGTGATGGATCAATAACATGACTTGCAGAGGCTACAGACCTATTACCAGTATGACTAGCAGTGACTGGAATTTTCCCCCCAGCATGACTTGCAGAGGGTGGGTGTGTGCCCCCAGCATAACTTGTAGAGGTTGGGTGCTGGTCTTTAACGTGACTTGCAGAGGTTGTCGACCTATCTCCAACATGACTCACAGAGGTTGGTGATTTCTTCTTCCTATTCTTACTCTTTCTATTTCGTTTAGACTTCTGGTTACTAGTAACCGTACTTTCACCAGAGGTGGGAGAAGGAGGAGGAGATGAATTTGCTGATGAAGAAACATCAACAGGGTGCTCATGACATAAAGTTTTTAACTAAGAAGCATCAAGAGCATTTGGGACATTTGGAATGGTACCCAACCAAACTGGTAATCCCACATTCAACCCAAGAATGTACAAAGTGGCCATCAAAGGGACACCAACATTTTCGAAGAAAGGAAAAGAACAAGAATCCCCTTGTGAAGGGGTTCCTTGGTTGGTATCATCGGGAACTTTAGCCATGAATATCTTATGCATAGGTTCTCCCTTTGTGGGATCGTTCAAGTTCGTAAAAGTCTCACACACTAACTCTGAAGAACCAGTGTTATCAAAACAACGCTTATAAAGAGGCGGCTCCACGTTTCTAAGCGAAAGACTGAAAAGTCGTCTCAACCGGCAGAGTGGGTGGTCTACCACCCTAGGTCAGAGACCCAAAGCCACAACTGACTAACTCACTATGGAAAACTAGGGAGCACAGAGCACACACTTAAAGTTACTAAAGGCAAATCAAGCAAACAACTAACTAGTTGGAAGAACAGTTACACCAACCAACACTAGAGAAACTTACCGATGCAAGTGCAACTCGAATACGGAAGCACCCTCCGGGTATACTCTACAAAACGTGGCCCGATGTCTACCCTAGGTACTGTGGTATACCCCCGCGGTCAATTGTGTAAGTCCCTAAAATAAAGGAAACTAGGTTGCCAGCTCATGAACAATCACCAGGCGGGTGGACCGCAATGAGCATGGTATCAAGCCCAAAACCTATCAAGGGTATCGAAAACAAGTGTTCTGGAAGACGACTGAGGACCTCAAATGGATTCAAGACCCATGAAGCTCCATGGCAAATGCGATCAATGAAATCCCAAGACAAGTCCTCTATATGCGTTCCCCACTACGCTTGATCCGGCTTTGGAGGGGTTATCTCTACTACCTTTCCACACACAACCTCATGTTTAGCCCCTGTGTTAGAGGGAGGTCCTGGATAATTTCCACATTACTGGACTTCTACACTCCTGAGCACAGACTCGTATGTTTGTTTTATAGCCTTGAAGAGTTTCCTCTCCAACCTAAATCAAGGCTCTAGCCTAATCTAGTTGATGGACCCTACAAACATAAAGTCTAGTAAATTTTAATTAGCATTCTTTTTACTGGCTTGATTTACTCAAAAGGGTACGGTAGTGCAACTGATGGTGTTAAGACTCTTGCAAAAAATGATGAAACTTATATGAACACTGACAAATAATAATTATATATATATATATATATATATATATATTGAAATGCTTTTAAGATGAGAAGAAAACACAACACTATGCTAATTTCTTTTCTTTTTCAAATAACAATGCAAAGAAAATGCCAGGAAATAAAGAGATCTAACAAACTAAGTTTTTTTTTTATATTTTCTTCCAATCAAAGTAGAAATAACAAAAGATTCTAAAAGAAACTGATGAATGCACGATTCATGGCCCCCCTTAGCGATGAGGGGGATTTCAAAATGCAACTCATTTTTCTTAAAATTTCAAGCTAAAAATAAGTTAAAAAAGCTAGGAAACACAAGAAATCTTTCAATGAAAAAGAAAGCTATGCTGGAATCCAACCTAGGCTAAAACTGTTATGACAGAGACCAAGATTAAATCAAGGAAATTCCTGAGAGGTATAACTCTTGATAAGGAAGAGGATGACTGCCTCTCCTTAAACATAAATTTTCTCAACAGGCATGCTGTTGACAGTTCAACAGCCAGCGTGTGCACACGAGCTGTGTAAGGTCAAAGTGCCTATACACGCATGTAGGCCTTATACAAGCTACGTGCACCTCTGCAATTCTTCAAAAAAAATGAAAAAAACAAGCAATCAAACACTGACAGAGACTACTAGTATTGAGAACCAGAGTCCCTTGAAGACTCAGAAACTTACTTTGACAGAAAAGAAAAACAATTCAAGGAAAATTTCATATAACAAAACCAATCTGAGGTGGTACCTAAGCTACAAAATGCAAAAACAGAGACCAGAATGAGATCCAGAAAACCCTTAAGAAGGATTACTTCTGACAGGGGAGAGGATGACTGCCTCTCTAAAAAAAAAATTCTGAACTTAGACACGCGACTGACACTTCATCAGCTATCATGTGCACACAGGATATGTGAAGGTAGGGTGCAGGTACACGCATGCAGACCTTATACAGTCCATGTGTACCTCTGTGACTTCCATAAAATAAAAAGCAACCAAGCAAAGAAAGCAAGGAGTACTGGTATGTAAAACTAGAATCCCTACTAGCTCAGACTTTTGCAGAAACTCAGAAAAAGGTAGTAAAACCAATTAAAAATACCCAACAAGTATCCCCAGAAAACCCGAGAGATCCCCAGTATGGTCGCCAATTCTGTTGTGAGTGGGAAATCCCCCTACGGACTAGCACTTAGGGTTTTATCATGCATGCAGAAAAGACCTAAAGATTCCTACTTTTTACCGTCATCCCAGACCTAATCCCCATTATTCTTAAGCAAATACACAGTTAAGAAGATCAATTGAACATACCTTATTTCCAGTGTTTGATATCGATCCCTCTTCACGCTTGGTCTCTCTTTGACTGAAACTCTCCTCCCAAGGCTGACCTGCATTCACAAAAGACAAACAAAGAAATCCACATGCATTTGATCTACAGATTAATGGGTTAGTGATTTAATCAACATGTACGCAATAAACAATGAAAACCTCATATGGTGGGATGGTAAATGTACTTCTTTATTATTAACTTCACTGAAGAAACTTACAATGATGAAGCCGACCACTGCTCCACGAACCTGGTCCTGGGCTCCTCTTTTACTATGCACCAACTGCTAACTCACTTGCTTCTCTTCTTCGTTGAAATCACAAAATGGTTGCAGAATCTTGGGCAAAGGGGAATACAAATTCGGGTAGAGTTTCTTTACTATGTTTTCCTCCTTTCAAATGGGACCCTTACCCCTTCTTTTATAGGCTAGAAGGAGCTAGGTATTTGGTCGAATGATCGACCATGCATGGCCGAAAGGTTTAGTTAACTTACCCAAAGCTGTGTGTTCTGTCATCAACTTTCCTTTTTTCATGCTTCTGTAGGTCCACGCGGGCTATAGTGGGTCAGCTAGCGTGGACACTGTAGATACACGTGGACTGTAGTGGAGCAGGGTGAGTGGGCCTTTTAAAAATGGTATTTTTAAGAAGATTTGCTCAGTAGTGTTTTGGAAAAGAAGGAATCTGAGATGGCCTGATGCCAGGTAAGCATGTCTGGTGCAAATTAGGGTTATAACATATGTTCTTCATCGTTATATATTTATTTTGTATTTTGTGTATTTATACAGATATTTTATTGTATGTTGTTTTGTAGTTGTTGCATCCCATCTGCATACCCTCTACGCCTATGGATGCATCAGTTCCTAGCTCCACCACAAGTGTATTACATGGGTTGGAACAAGGATGATTTTAGGGGCTAAATTTCTCTCATGGGCTAATTTTCCATGGTTTTTCCCAAAAAAAGATTCGCTATTCCAAAAATGTTTCGCCCAAATTCTATAGGATAAAATTATTTTACCTTAAAAATCGCAAAACATTTATACAAACTATATAAAATCCTTACAAATTTGAATATTTTTACAAAAATATCACCAAACATTTATAGTTGTCATATGAGGGATTAGTAAGATTCGCCAAGGTTTCTACATTTTAAAATAAATTTCCATCCTTAAAATCATCCCTGGGTTGGAATATCCACCAGATGGATGTGAAGACTGCATTTTTGAATGGTCTTATTTAGGAAGAGGTGTACATTGAGCAACCTTTGGGCTTTGAGGTGCATGGGAGAGAGTCTCATGTGTGTAGACTGAAGAAGGCATTGTATGGGCTGAAACGAGCTCCCAGAGCTTGGTATTCGAGGATAGATGCCTATTTGCAGTAGTTGGGTTTTGAGAAGAGTGAGGTGGATCCCAACCTATACTTCATTGTGGTTGGAGAGGATCCTCTCATTCTTTTGCTATATGTGGATGATATTTTCATTATAGGGGCATAGAGACTCATCAACAACTGCAAGGAGAGCCTTTCTTCAGAGTTCAAGATGACTGATATTTGACTGATGCATTAATTTTTGGGATTGGAGGTTTGGTAGGAGCTTGGACACATCTTCCTGGGACAGGGGAAGTATGTGTGTGACATTCTGAGTAGATTTTAGATGGGGGATAATAGGCCCATGACCACTCCCATGATTACCAACTGGAAGAAGCTTCATGCTTCTGAGTCATAGTCGTTGGATTCCACCTTGTATCATCAGTTGATCGGGTCATTGATGTATTTGGTCAATACCAGGATGGATATTTGTTTTTCTGTCAACACTCTCAGTCAGTTCATGGTGGAGCCTAGGAGAGTGCACTGGGTGGCAGAAAAACATGTGCTCAGGTATCTTTGTGGCACAATAGATTATGGTCTTAACTATCAGAGAGGAGATGGAGTTCATTTGGTTGGCTATTCAGATTTAGATTGGGCAGGATGTGTTAGTGACAGGAAAAGAACTTCAGGGTATCGTTTCGAATTGGGATGAACAATTTTATCTTGGTTCAGTCGGAAGAAAAATTCAATGGCTTTGATTTTTGTAGAGGCTGAGTATATGGTATCCAGCTAGGCCATTTGTGAGGCCCTTTGGCTTTGCAATTTGCTGGTGGGATTGTTCGGTGTGCAGTTGAGGCCTACTGTGATTTATTGTGATAATCATAGTTGCATCAAACTCTCGGAGAATCCATTTTTTCATGATCAGTCTAAGCATATCGAGATTCGTTATCACTTCATCCATGACTATGTTCAGAGAGGAGATGTGGAGCTACAATACATATCTACAGAGGAGCAGGTTGAAGACATACTCACCAAGGCATTGAGCAGAGGCAAGTTTGTATTTTTCAGGGACAAGCTTGGAGTGGTGAGTAACACTTTCCTTGGTAAGAGGGAGTGTTAAATTTTTAATTAAAAGTACCTAGGCAAGTGTTTCTCATCCCCAGGCGCCTAAGGGGTGAGAAAGTGCCTAATATGGGCCCTATTCATTTAATTTGTGAGATGCAAATTAAAAGGTGACTTTATAACTTTAGTGAGGGTGAGTGCAGAGACACCAAATGTAATATCCCTTGGTCGAACCCAATTGTAAATGTAATATAAATGTACTTAAGATGGTGAGCTGTTTTGACCTCATTTGGTAATGCACGTCACGTGGCATAGTGCGCGCATGAACTGTGCAACAAAATGATGTAATATTCACATTCCAAGATACCACATGCAGTAACTAAGGTGCGCGTAGTATGGAGGACCACGAGCCTCGTGTATATGATATGTGTTATAGGCTGGTGAACCGATTATTATAAACTGGGATGCTTATGTTTTGGTATTAGGCCGGAATGCCTAGATGTCAAAGGCCAATGCACCTACTTTGTACATGACTCATGATTAATATAAAATACATTGCTGGGTGCAGACCGACCACGATAAAAGATATGGGGGACTGAACTTCACCAGTTAGGGAAAGGGAAGGCCAAAAGTCAAAGGAATATTATATTAATATTTCCTAAAGCATCACGTATGGATAATTATTTTATCCTAAGTTCAAAAGTTGGGGACAAGTGGACCAAAGTAACTTCTGATATGACAAGTGTCAAGTTGGGGAAATGCATTCATATCGTGGGGAACTTAGCTCATTTGGTGACTTTTCACGGGATACCTTACCAGCAGCTGGACCATCATTCTCACCATCACTTCCACGAAGAGTTCATAGTGATTCTTTCCACACTGAGTTATCCATTCAATGATTCCATGACCATTTTCACTCATGCATTTCGTTATCCTTGAGACAACCATTTCACCATTCTGGAGCCTGTTCCCATAGCCATTTTTGTTAAGTACTGTACCTGGTTAGCTTGGAGCAGGATTGAAGAAGTGGGTTGTCAGGCCCGTGAGAAATTCTCTAAGTGAGAGAATTGTTGGGGATTGATTCCCGAAGGTGCTAAACTCCAACTACAACACTCTGAGACTTTCGGTTCAGCTTGTTGCTGAAGCTCTGGAAGGGAAGTGGGGCAGCCGAGGGACTATTGAGCAGAGAAGGGGCACACTTCCTTGGGTGGGACATGCATGTGGGGAATGAGAGGCTGTAGGCTGTTAGTTGAGTGAGCACCTGAGACAAAGTCTTTCCTATTTCCCATGAGCCTTAGCCTGGATAGGAACCCTTTACCCTGGGTGGAGTTCAGTCCCAACTCGGGGGTGACTCACAGTTGAGAGTGATGAACAATGTAGTCTAAGGCTGGGAGGTTCGTGGACGATCTGTACACATTTGGTGACAATATTTCTAAGATAAGTACCAATTGTATGATAAAATGATATGTTGCTTTGTTATTTACATGCCTATGTTACGGTTTATCATATATGTGATTACAATTGCATGTATGTTTATGGGTAATTCCCTGTAAATGTTGCATAACTGTAGTTACTGTTATTTCAGTATAAAAGTCGTATGTTACAGAAAGTAATTGTTTGTTTATGTTTATATGTAAAGCTTCTGCAAGAGTGCTATATGTATATGTTTTAGTTGCATGCAGTTTAAAGAGTAAATTTATGTGGTATAGTTCAGTTGACTACTGGGTATGTTACCGTATGTTCCGCAATAAGGGAACGAAAAAGTTCCCTAGAGTAGCATGGTCCAACCTGTAAAGGATGGGAATGTTACCGACTGGTTTCAGAGCATAAGAGGTTTCTCTGGAGTGGCGTACCCCGACCTGCAGGTGGCCGGGGGAATGTTACACCAAATCTCATCCACTAATCTAATCCAATCTCAACTGTTGGATTAAGAAACTCCTCACCTACCTCATGAGGTCGATTAGGGTTGGAGGGTGCACCCATTGTCAAGTTGTTGGTTCATTGTTGAGAGAGAAAGAGAGAGAGCATTTTTGAGCAGCAAGAGAGCAGCCATTTTTGAGAGCTAGGGCACGCATTCCAAGTTAGATGACTAGCACAAATTTCAAGGCAAGGAGTTCAACATATATAGGAGGCCGTACAACATGGATTCCAAGGTCCATACAGTCTCGTGTGAGCACATAAATCAAGAAAGGGGAGCAAAATTTATTACTCGTCGTACAATACGGATACCCACAGTCCATATGATTCAGTTTTGGCACAAATTTTGAGGAGGGAACAACAAATGTACACATTCCATACAGTACATATTTACACAGTCCGTACAACCTCTTTATGCACAAAAATCGAGGTGACCTGCAGTGTGAATTTTATGGAAAGTGTGGCATGGTTTTCTAGAAGGCCGTACAACCATTAATACACCCATAAATTATCTGCTGCTGTTGGCACATATTTCGAGGCATTCGTACAACATTTTGGAGGCACATAAATTAAGAAGAAGACCTGCAATTTATTGTAGAAAATTCTGGAAAGAGTTTTGAGGAGTTTGGCTCATTTCTTGTGTGAAGACTTGGCATGGTTATCGAGATAAGTTTGTCATTAAATTTCTGAAGATGAACATGCTGTAACATAATTTCTATGATGCTCCTAAACAATAAAAATCTCCCTCTCTCACTGGTTTTCCCCTTGTGGGTTTTTCCAGGGTCAAAGTTAGACTGAAAATATCTATGTCAATAATTTTCTGAGTTTTATATGCTACTGATATTTTATTTCTACATTATAATCGAAGTTCATAATGCTCATGTTTCATTTCTGAAATTTATTTTCTGCTAAGTTTTATTGCTAATATAAAAAATGGGTTTGGGCATTAAACATTGGTTGAAAATTAGCGACATTGAAACTGGGTTAGGGTCTGAAATTTTACAATTAGCGCCTAAAATAATGTTGGAATTTAGTGTATTTCAGTTCACAAATTGGACACTATTTTCAGCGAAAAATTGGGCGCAATCTGAACTTTTTATAATTGCACCAGATTTAGCGTCGAGAAAATAGCGCCAGGAATAGCGTCAGGAATAGCACCAGGAATAACGCCAAGAATAGTGCCAGGAGTAGTGCCAGGTGTTGCTTCTAGTTTTGCTTATGATATGCCTTCTAATTTTTCTTCCAGTTTGGCTTCTCATTTTACATCTAGTTTTGCTTCTTATATGGCTTCCTATTTTGCTTCTAGTTTGGCTTCCAATTTTGCGTCTAGTTTTTATTCTCATTTTTCTTCCAGTTTTGTTTCTGAATTGGCTTTCAGTTTTGCTTATAGTTTTTCTTCTGGTGTGGCTTCCAATTTTTCTTCCATTGTTGCTTCCTTTTTTGCTTCCAAAATGCTTCTTGTTTTGCTTATAGTTACTAATTTAATATTGTTTATTTCAATTTAATTAGTTAAATATATCATGTCTCTTAAATAACTTTTATGATTATACAATAAGTCATATAAATGCATTTGAAATATTTTATAGGATAACATTTATAAAGAACTTTTAGGGAAACATAAATCCATACAAATTAACAACATCATTATACTTATTAAATCTCCATCAAAATAGAATCTACAACATCCAATATATATAAAATAACAAGATAATTATTATAACATGATCATCATCTATAATTAAAACAAGTGAGTCAAATATCTATAACTTACGTGAATTTGATAACATCCATCATGAGCAGTAAAACAAAACCATCATACGTAATAAATATGCATCCAAAAATAATCAACCACTTTCGATATATAAAAATTGACGAGTCAATATTGATAAGATCATCATCATATATAATTAAAACAAGTGAAAGTCAAAAATGCCAGTAGATCAATAACATTTGAAAAATGATACATTTCCAACAATCGAAATAAGTCAAAATGATACATCATGTACAAATGATATAAATAAAAATGATAAATTATGTAAGACAAAATGAGGCATAACATATGAAACATCATATTCGCATAACACCGTGACATCCCTAGTCGTGCGGTTGGACCATAGGAGGAAAAATTTCCCACTTGTCTTCCTCCATGTTATTAGCTTCTGCAACTGCCACAGGGTTGGAATGCTCACTTATCCCACCAATGACGTAGACAAGTTTGCTATAAGAAGAGACACAACAGGCAACACATGCTTGATCCAGGTGGATATCGGTGGCCACCCACCTTTTCCGATTGGCTCAAAACAAATTTCTGGCAAATTTGGCAATTTACTATTTTTAGCAGTTTTTAACTTCTGGGGCCATTTTGAGGGCCCAAATGAAGGTTTTTTGATATCTAGGTTCTCAATGATATTTGAAGACATTATTTATCCCCCAAAATTAATCTTGTAGACGATACCTTTCCAACAGACTATCATACGCCTAAAACGAAGATCGTATGCAAAAGTTACGACCCCGGGAAGTTGATGTACTAACTTACCCAAATAGGGCCCACATGAATTTTGGTGCTTCATCTCCTAGGGTTAGGTTTTTGGATGTATAGGACTTTTGTCATTCCTATTTATTGTAAAAATGCCTTCAGATCCTCATTGTAATCATCTTCTTGTGAATGCGAGTAGCCGTCACATCTCTTCTCAGAGATAAGCTGCCACCATTCTATTGAGTCTTTCACTTTGTATTTTACAGTCTCTGTACATTTATTTCATTAATAGAGATCGTGTATTACTGTATATCTATGTTTATGGTTGCATCTATGATATATTTCTATTATATTATTGAATATCTGTGATATCTCTGTGCATTTCTTTATTATATCTCCAATCTCATTTCGTG
>JASDQU010882832.1:5966-34240 GCA_032191745.1 Picea mariana
TCTTTAATATTTTCCCTTCAAAATTAAATAAATATTCTACTCTATTAATTTGTCATTTATTAGTTAATGACGTTACATTTTGTGTTTTTTAATTTATCTCACATTCATTAAACTTTGAGATGATTCATATGATCTTTGATATATATACACATTCTTCTTCTTTTTAATTTATCCCATATTCATTAAACTTAACAATAATTGATATAATCTTTGTTATATATACACTCTTTTTTTTTTCCTTTACATCGCATCAAATATTGGGTAGCATTGGTTAAAGTGTTTGAAGCAATCTACAAGGGACAAACATCAAGGAGACAAGTGTTTGAAATATATGTGTGTAAAAATCATCAAAAACCTTTACTATATGATATTTTTTATATTTTTTCTAAACAAATGATAGGTTTTAAAATATTTTTGTATATTTTGAAATAAATATTATCAAAATTTATAAGATTCTACGGAGAAAAAAATGAAAAAAAAAATAATTTTAATTTATTTCAGGGGACAAAACTAAAAATAAATAATTAAAAGCGAAAAGGTAACCCTTTTTATTGTTTTTTTTATTCTATTTTTTTAATTATTTAATCAATTTTCAATGATTTTATTATTCTAGCGGCCGACAATGGGGAGGGGGCTCAACATCACCTCCCATGCCCCCGTATGAATTCTAGGCAACAAAAATCTAGCACTTTTGTTCAAGGTCCAACAACTAATCTCTCAAAACTAATGAAGAATGTTAGAGAGTGGAAATCTACGAAGGTGAAAAATAAATGGAGCATTCTTGGTTTGTTAATGACAGACAAGGCAACAATGGAGAACATATATATTTGTATTGTTCTAAGTTTCAAAATGTGCAAGAAAATTATTAGGTGCTTGGCTTGTTACAAGATATATGCTTGGTGCCAAACACAAATATTGTTTATGCACTCATGAATTAAGCCAAGAAATATATCAAGATTAGATATTGTTTCAAAATGAGCAATTATAACGGGCAAGAAGGTTTTACATAATTATGTGCATTTATCATGCAAGACATTGAGAGAGATAATGTAAGTTTGTTTATTCTTATTTTTGTATAATGTATTATTATAAGTATCATGATAATTTTTAAATCTTATTTAACACAAAAATGTTATATTTGTTTTTATAGAATTTTGCTATGCGACTTTCACATATGTTGGTGGGGATTTAAACTACATAGAAAAATATCATGTAAGTTATGTTATCGCTCTGTAAATTCCCAGAGGTTGTCGAGAGGTAGAAGAAATTTATCAGAGGTAACTTTGTCCAACCACTTCAAAACTGGGATCTAGCCCTTCCAGTTTCAGAGAGGGATCTCTTTGTAAGATTTAGATATGTTTCAGGTTTCAGATATTAGGCTAGTTAAATAAGTAGGACTGTGTTGTTTTGTTTTATAAAATGGCTGAAATATTTTTTATGCATCCATTGGGCTATGGGGTCTGTGTTAAGGTTTGAGATCTGAGAACAGATTTTATAAGGTTTTTTCACAGGGCAGGATAATGCCAATGTTGGATCCTTTATAAATTAAAGTGATGGATAGTAGAAATAGATGATAAAATCAACTATAATAAAGAAGCATTCAAATTTTTTTTTATCACAATATCAAAAGACAAATATTTAGATCTTTAAAAGACATAAACAAAGTATACGAAGATAAATTCCACAACTTTAACTTCTTTTAAATGATCAGATCTAAAAAACATAATGATAACGAAGGAAGATAAACCATTCAATGAAGAGGAGAAAACATCACCAACAACTAACACGCAAGAATCCTATGAATTGTCCTTTTTATTACTGGTAGACCTCTTGAAAAATATTACAGTGCTTACATATTTCTTGGGCGTAAAGATCAACCTTCAGTACTTCGAAGTTTGAAGTATTTATAAGAAAGATTACAAACAATCCTTTCATTAATGATCAGGACATGGTGGAGTCTAAATCTAACTAGCTAGATAACAAAATACAAAAATATAGGAACTGCTAATGATCTGTTGGATTCTCCATGGTGATTTTGGGGAAGGTTGTTGGTGAGTCATCAACTTGACTTTATGATCAAAATCTGGACCAGGGGTCAAATTTTAGCCCAAACATAAAAGTGTTTGGAATCACCTCAAAATAAACAGAAACATAGGCCTCATCGTCACAAATCCAACACACTTCGAACCGGGTCAAACATGCATCGGATGAGTGAGATATCACGTTCTATTGGATTTGTGAAACAGGCAAAAAAGTTGTTGACTGTACAGTCCATACATGCTGACGTGGTAGGGGTACGACCGCATATGTGGCAGGTGCTGACATGTCAAATGATGACTTGGCAGATGTTGACATGGTAAGCAATTAAGTGGCAGACACATGGATGTATGGGTTTAGGACACGTGGCATATTGTTGTTAAATGATATGGTGCCATGTGGCCCAGGCGTGGGCTGCCAAGTGGCACCTTGGTTATGCTGTGTAAAATTATTATGGAGTCCGTGGGATTCAAAACCAGGAGCTCCACACATATGCAAAGCTTTGGAAAAGGCCACCCAACCGGCGCACCATGCGTTGGTTCTTGTTTTATATGTGTGTTAATATAAATTTAAATTGATATATGTGTGTATTTGGACACGGGGTTCAGGATGGGGCTTAGCCCCAGCCCCTGTTTCTATGTGCCACCCATATGACCTCAACACATATATTTTGCGCATGCATTTTTAAAACGGCCAACACCCACATGCTCCATCACATGTCACGGCCACATTCAACATGAAAACTGTGCCTAATTTTGCGCTAGGACGTGGCCACATGCCCCCCCATGCGCCCAACACCTCCGTGATTCGAGGGCTTAGTTCACTAATGGTGCGACAATTTGGCATGTTTTGTGGAGATGCACATGTGTGCTGGTTTTAGGCACAGGAAATGCCCAGAATCTAGGTTACTCACACAGGAGGTGCGATTTGGCGAACAAGAAACAACAAACTTGAAGGAGGAAAATGGCAGGAGGCCTAACTTCTTCATTTTTTGGCCAAATGAGGTGCTGAAAAAGCCTAGCTAGGGGTTTTTGGATGTTCTGAATCCATTTGAATAGTTTTCAAAGGAATTTAGAGAATTCTATTGCAGGTTTTACACCATTGAAGTTTCAGGGAGCTCTAGGGAGCTTAGGGACACCATTGATGGAGGACATGCTCAGATGAGCTGAAGTCTATTTTTTGTGAGTGAATAGTCATTTTTGACTAATTGTTATGCTCTGAACATATTGGGATAGGTTTCAGATGAATTTGAGGACTTTTATAGGTGTTTTTGTCACAAGGAAGCTCAAGGAAGGTCAAGGCCACATGTAGAAGAGGTCATGCTTGGATGAGCCATGGCTCGTTTTCAGAGTTCTATTAGTCATTTTCGCGGTTTTTATGTATTTTGAACCCAATGGTATAGTCATCAAATCCATTGGATTTGAAAAATAGCTTGTAAACTAATTTTAGACAAACTAATCCCAGAGAGGCTAGTCCATTGATGGAGGCTCAAGGAGATGTAGCCCAGTTGGGGGTGAACTCCTTTATCATGTTCTTATTCTTGTGAGTTGCTGGTTATATTTGTTGCATGTTATGTTGTTGTTTTATTTCTTTAAACACCATTTAACCTTTTAAAGAACCTCACACGTTAACACATAAAAGAATCCTAAACTTGACACATAATTTCTCTTCCACAACTAAGACATTGAGAAAGGTCCTGAAGTTTATTTTAATGGAGTAAAGGGTGCTTGCATATCAAAACAAGCCAGCCCCCTATTTTCAAATCAGGTGGTATTGGAGCATAGTTTTTCTCATGTGATTGCCATTGATAACTAGAGATTTAGCTGTTGATATTATTGTGCAAGTTTTGTGTTGAAGTTTGATATCTTACAAAGATGGAGGAAGCTTCAAACAATAAGAGTTCCCATACATATTCATTAGCCAAGTTCTTTGACAAAGATATGTTGAAGACATTTGCAACCATGAGAAATATGGTGCAAGAGATGTGGGAAGATAGGAAGGAGAGCATTGTCCTTCAAGAGCAGTTGATGGCCATGAAGGAGGAGAAGCACCAGCTTCTTAAAAAGTTTCATGAGATGGAGACTCAACTCCATGAGGCAAAGGAAACCCTTACCAAGTACATGCATGATCATGAGGTATGTAATGTTGGTTTTTCTTCAAATTCCTCTCAAGATGAATGCTTTGGTGTTTTTGAAAATCACACAAGAGGAATAGGGTCCAAGTTATTGTTAAAAATGGGCTATGAAGGTAGAGGGTTAGGAAAGCATGCACAAGGCATTGTTGAGCCTATTGTTGTTGAGGAGAGGCCCAAGTATAGGGGTCCTGGATATGAACAGAAAGATGGAGCATATTCCAAAGTTGAGGAGACAAGGGAAACAATTCCAAGAACAACTTTTCTTACAAGTTCAATCCCTCAAGCATGGAAAGTGTGTGTTCAAGATGAATGAAAATGTGTGAAACAAGAGAGTTGTGACAGCCATGAGGACAAGAAAAATTTTGTTGGTCTTCAAAAGAGAGCTAGTAACTCTTCAAATTCACCTCCTCAAGAAGGCGATAAAGGTGAATTTTCAAGGTATATTTCTTCCTTTAATTCGGTAGCTTTTGATTATGTTAAGCATGGTAAATTTTCATGTAAAAATGGGAGAAAAAGTCCATGTACATATTATGGTTTAGATAACCATCATGTTTCAATATGTTGGAAAAGATTGACCACATTCAGGAAACTTTTCAAGCAAAGGAAACTTGAAAAGAAGATGCAAAATATTTGCACTCACTGCTAGAAGAGAGGTCATCTCATTGACCAATGTTGGGCATTGCATCCAACCACTCATCCACAACATAAGACGCTCATGGATAAAGAGACTGACAAGAATGGAAGAGGAGATTCAATCATCGTTGTGAGTCAAGATGATTCACAAGAAGAGGATTTTCAGCAGGAAAAGTCACCATTGAGTTGGCTTGGTAAGAAATGGTTAGATTTCTTGAGCAAGTAAGGCTTGCATTTTTCTCTTTTTAGATGCAATTTTCAGCCTTATTTATTCATTTCTGTTGAAAGTATGACAAGTTGCAACAATTTATCACAACTTGTATGATGCAAGTTTGCATGAGAATGTGATTCTTTTGAAGGCATTCTTGTTGTTGCACAACTTCGCCAAGAGAATGTAAAATATGGGTATGATACTCACTTATTTCAGCCATTTATAGATTTTCATTTCAGCTCTTATGTACCCACATGTTTTTGGGTTTATGTACTTATGTTGTACTTGAAGGAGAGTTGAAGAGCTAACATGCATGAGATTTTGTATGTGTAAACAATGAACTTGGTGATAGTTCATTATGAGTGACTCATGATTGTAACATGGTTGTGTATCATGAATGTAGACTTTTTGAATGTCGATATGTTTCAAATGAGTCTTGATTTGTGTCGATGTTGTCTTGACGGCTATGTTGTGTCGATCATGTCTTTCGACTTATGTTTAGTCGATGGTGTTTGTTTGCTTGTAAGTCAATATTGAGTACAACAAGATGCAGGAAAACACCATGTACTTTGATGAAGTACAAGATGGGACCATTTGCTTGAAGAGAAAAAATACTTGTTGGCATCATTTTCAGTCTTGTATAAAGTTTGTTTTCAAGATTGATAGTTTTCTTGGTTTGTGACAAGATGTTGCAGGAAAGTATTTTGCAGCCATTGTAGAGCGGATTGTGTTGACGCCAAAGAGTTCACAAGAGGGACTTGATTCTTAGTGGGAAGGATGGAAGTATTCCAAGCACAAAGAGAATAGTGGGTTAGCAACATTCAGAGAACAGTGGTTGAGGAACATAACCAGTTGCAGTGCAAGGCATGTCAAGGTACCCAAGTGATTGTCAAAAAGACTTTTCAAGTAGAATCAGTTGTTAGAACTTGGAAGTAGAAGAGTATTGGAAGTAGAAGAGTATTGAAGCTCAGGCAGAAAATCATTAGCTTTTTTGGGTCCAAAATCCTTTCAGTGGGAAGGTGTGATCAAAATCTGGACCAGGGGTCAAATTTTGGCCCAAAAATCAAAGTGTTTAGAATCGCCTCAAAACAAATAGGAGCATAGGCCTTGTTTTCATGAACCCAACATACTTAGAATAAGGTCAAACATACATCGTATGAGTGAGATATCACATTTTTTTTGATTTACCAAATAGGCAAAAAAGTTGTTGATTGTACAGTCTGTACAAGCTAACATGGTAGGGGTATGACCGCACATGTGGCAGGTGCTGACGTGTCAAATGATTACTTGGCATATGCTGACATGGTAAGCATTCAAGTGGTAGACACATGGGCGTATGGGTTTAGGAAAAGTGGCATATTGTTGTTAAATGATATGGTGCCACATGGCCCAGGCGTGGGCTGCCACGTGGCACCTTGGTTATGTTGTGTAAAATTATTATGGAGTTCGTACGATTCAAACCCAGGAGCTCCAAACATATGCAAAGCTTTGGCAAAGGCTGCCCAACCGGTGTGCCATGCGTTGGTTCTTGTTTTATATATCTGTTAATATAAATTTAAATTGATATATGTGTGTATTTAGGCACAGAGTCCGGGTTGGGGCTTAGCCACAACCCCCATTTCTATGCGCCACCCATATGACCTCAACACATATATTTTGAGCATGCATTTTTAAAATGACCAACACCCACACGCTCTTCCACATGTCACGACCACGTTCAACAAGCAAACGATGCCTAATTTTGCACTGGGACGTGGCCACATGGCCCCCCATGCGCCCAACACCTCCGTGATTCGAGGGCTTAGTTCGCTAACAGTCTAAAAATTTGGCGTGTTTTGTGTAGATGCATGTGTGTGCTGGATTTAGGCATGGGAAACGCCCAGAAGCCAGGTTACTCACACAGGAGGTGCAATTTGGCGAACCAGAGACAACAAGCTTAAAATGGCAGGAGGCCTAACTTCTTCATTTTTTGGCCAAATGAGATGCCAAAAAAGCCCATCTAGGGGTTTTTGGATGTTCTAAATCTATTGGCATAGTTTTCAAAAGAATTTGGAGACTTCTATTTCAGTTTTTACACCAGTGAAGTTTCAGGGAGCTCGAGGGAGCTTAGGGCCACCATTGATGCAGGACATGCTCAGATGAGCCCAAGTCTATTTTTTGTGACTGAATAGTCATTTTTGACTAATTGTTATGCTCTAAACACATTGGGATAGGTTTCAGAGGCATTTGAGGACTTTTATAGGTGTTTTTTCCACAAGGAAGCTCAGGGAAGCTCAAGGCCACATGTAGAAGAGGTCATGCCCGGATGAGCCATGGCCCGTTTTTAGAGTTCTATTAGTCATTTTTGGGGTTTCTATGTCTTCTGAAACCAATGGTATGGTTAGTAAATCCATTGGAGTTGAGCAGAAGCTTGTAAAATGATTTTAGAAAAACTAATCCCAGAGAGCCTAGTCCATTGATGGAGGCTCAAAGAGATGTAGCACAGTTGGGGGTGAACTCTTTTATCATGTTCTTATTGTTGTGAGTTTCTGGTTATATTTTCTGCATTTTATGTTGTTGTTTTATTTCTTTAAACACCATTTAACCTTTTAAATAACCTCACACATTAACACATAAAAGAAGCCTAAACTTGACCCATAATTTCTCTTGCACAACTAAGACATTGAGCAAGGTCATGAAGTTTATTTTAATGGAGTAGAGGGTGCTTGCATATCAAAACAAGTCAGCCCCCTATTTTCAGATTAGGTGGTATCAGAGCATATTTTTTCTCATGTGATTTCCATTGATAGCTAGAGATTTAGCTGTTGATATTATTGTGCAAGTTTTGTGTTGAAGTTTGATATCTTGCAAAGATGGAGGAAGATTCAAACAATAAGAGTTCTCATACATCTTCATTAGCCAAGTTATTTGACAAAGATATATTGGAGGCATTTACAACCATGACAGATATGGTGCAAGAGACGTGGGAAGATAGGAAGGAGAGCATTGTCCTTCAAGAGTAGTTGATGGCCATGAAGGAGGAGAAGCACCAGCTTCTTGAAAAGTTGTATGAGATGAAGACTCAACTCCATGAGGCAAAGGAAACACTTACCAATTACATGCATGATCATGAGATATGTAATGTTGGTTTTGCTTCAAATTCCTCTCAAGATAAATTCTTTGGTGTTTTTGAAAATAACATAAGAGGAATAGGGTCCAAGTTATTGTTAAAAATGGGGTATGAAGGTAGAGGGTTAGGAAAAGCATGCACGAGGTATTGTTGAGCCTATTGTTGTTGAGGAGAGGCCCAAGTATAGGGGTCTTGGATATGAGTAGAAATATGGAGCATATTCCAAAGTTGAGGAGACAAGGGAAACAATTCCAAGAACAACTTTTGTTACAAGTTCAATCCCTCAAGCATGCAAAGTGTGTGTTCAAGATGAATGCAAATGTGTGAAACAAGAGAGTTGTGACAACCATGAAAACAAGAAAATTTTTGTTGGTCTTCAAAAGAGAGCTAGTAACTCTTCAAATTCACCTCCTCAAGAAGGCGATAAAGGTGAATGTTCAAGGTATATTTCTTCCTTTAATTCGGTTGCTTTTGATTATGTTAAGCATGGCAAATTTTCATGTAAAAATGGGAGAAAAAGTCCATGTACATATTGTGGTTTAGATAACCATCATGTTTCAAGATGTTGGAAAAGATTGACCACATTGAGGAAACTTTCGAAGCAAAGGCAACTTGAAAAGAAGATGCAAAATATTTGCACTCACTGCCAGAAGAGAGGTCATCTCATTGACCAATGTTGGACATTGCATCCAACCACTCATACACAACATGAGATGAAGATGGATAAAGAGACTGGAAAGAATGGAAGAGGATATTCCATCATCGATGTGAGTCAATATGATTCACAAGAAGAGGATTTTCAGCAGGAAAAGTCACCATTAAGTTGTCTTGGTAAGAAATGGTTATATTTCTTGAGCAAGTAAGGCTTTCATTTTTCTATTTGTAGATGCAATTTTCATCCTTATATAGTCATTTCTGTTGATAGTATGACAAGTTGCAGCAGTTTATCACAACTTGTATGATGCAATTTTTCATGAGAATGCGATTCTTTTGAAGGCATTCTTGTTGTTGCACAACTTCTCCAAGAGAATGTAAAAGATGGGTATTATACTCATTTATTGCAGCCATTTATAGCTTTTCATTTCAGCTCTTATGTACCCACATGTTTTTGGGTTTATGTACTTATGTTGTACTTGAAGGAGAGTTGAAGAATTAACATGCATGAGATTTTGTATGTGTAAACAATGAACTTGGTGATAGTTCATTATGAGTGACTCATGATTGTAACATGGTTGTGTATCATGAATGTTGACTTTTTGAATGTCGATATGTTTCAAATGAGTCTCGACTTGTGTCGATGTTGTCTTGACGACTATGTTGTGTCGATCATGTCTTTCGACTTATGTTTAGTCGATGGTGTTTGTTGGCCTGTAAGCCAATATTGAGTACACCAAGATGCAGGAAAATGGCATGTACTTTGATGAAGTACAATATGCGACCATTTTCTTGAAGAGAAAAAAGACTTGTTGGCATCATTTTCAGTCTTGTATAAAGTTTGTTTTCAAGATTGATGGTTTTCTTGGTTTGTGACAAGATGTCGTAGGAAAGTATTTTGCAGCCATTCTAGAGTGGATTGTGTTGACGCCAAAGAGTTCACAAGAGGGACTTGATTCTTAGTGGGAAGGTTGGCAGTCTTCCAAGCACAAAGAGAATAGTGGGTCAGCAGCAACCAGAGAACAGTGGTTGAGGGACATAGCTAGTTGCAGTGCAAGGCATGTTAAGGTACCCAGGTGATTGCCAAAAAGACTTTTCAAAAAGAATAAGTTGAGAGAACTTGGAAGTAGAAGAGTATTGAAGCTCAGGCATATAATCATCAACTTTTTTGGGTCCAAAATCCTTTCAGTGGTACCCAAGAGCGTAAGCCTCATTGTCAGGAACCCAATGCACTTTGAATGGGGTCAAACAAACATCGAATGAGTGAGATATCGCATTCTGTTCGATTTGCCAAACAGGCAAAAAAGTTGTTGACTATACAGTTCGTATAGGCTGACATGGTAGGGGTATGACCGCACACATGGAAGGAGCTGACATGTCAAATGATGACTTTGCAGATGTTGACATGGCAACCATTTAAGTGGAAGAAATGTGGACGTATGGGTTTAGGACATGTAGCATATTGTTTTCAAATGATATAGTGCCACGTGGCCCAGGCATGGGCTGCCACGTGGCACCTTGGTTATGCTGTGTAAATTTATTATGGAGTCTATGGGATTTGAACCCAGGACCTCCACACGTATGAAAATCTTTGGCAAAGGCCACCCAACCAGCACGCCATGCGTTGGTTCTTGTTTTGTATATGTGTTAATATAAATTTAAATTGATATATGTGTGTAATTGGGCACAAGGTCTGGGCTGGCGCTTAGCCCCAACCCCAATTTCTATGCACCACCCATATGACCTAAACACATATATTTTGCGTGCACATTTTTAAAGAACGTCACACATAAACACATATAGAAGGGGTCATGCCCGGATGAGCCATGGCTCATTTTCAGAGTTCTATTAGTCATTTTTGGGGTTTTTATGTATTCTGAACCCAATGGTACAATCAATAAATCCATTGGAGTTGAGAAGTAGCTTGTAAAATAATTTTAGACAAACTAATCCAAGAGAGCCTAGTCCATTGATGGAGGCTCAAGGAGATGTAACCCAGTTGGGGGTGAACTCCTTTATCATGTTCTTATTGTTGTGAGTTGCTGGTTATATATGTTGTATGTTATGTTGATGTTTTATTTCTTTAAACACCATTTAACCTTTTAAAGAACCTCACACATAAACACATAAAAGAAGCCTAAACTTGACACATAATTTTTCTTGCACAACTAAGACATTGAGCAAAGTCCTGAAGTTTATTTTAATGGAGTAGAGGGTGCTTGTATAGCAAAACAAGTCAGCCCCCTATTTTCAGTTCACTTTGATTGCTCAAAATGCTGACTTGGATTGTATACCTCATCTCTTAATCGATCAGAGTGCACAGATCCTGCCATCTCTTTTGACTAGGAATGGTGACTTTTAGTAAACTTCTGTAGACTTCATCCATCTCTGTATATTTGGAAAAAGTTGGCTTGTTGATGAAAATATACTTGATTTCATGCTGGATACTGAGGTCCAACTGTAGAGTATCTAAAAATGTATTTCTTGTTATGCTACCTTGTATTCGTAAAAACTTAGAGCTATCCTTTTCCACCATGGTGATCTTTTGCTTGTAGTTGAACAAAGTCATCAACTTGTCATTTAAACCAGTAAACTGGGAAGACCTTTCTTTTGAAAAGAATCAATCTTGCTGAAGAATCTATGAACTCTGATATCCATGTTCTGGGATCTCTCCTCCAATTGTAACATTAGTCCTCTCTTGGTCAGAACTTTCTAAACCTCGAGGATAGTCTATGTCCTATCCTCAATTTCCAGACTTTCCAGGTCCTCCTTAGTCCTCAAATTCAAAAACCTGATGATTTCATTTGCCTATGTGGGCATTTATCCCAGCTCTCCCTTTGTCCTATCAATGGACTACTTGCTCCTCAACACCAATTCATGCTGCTCAAACATGATCTATACAAGTGGCCAGATTTCTACCATGGATTTTGAGATATGCATCAAAATTTTCTCCTTGGCTTCTGCTAGTGTTTTTCCCAAAATTGTTTGCTTCTACATCTGTTGTAGTTCTTCCTTAAGTTTTTCTGATGTGTGCCTCTCAGTGTTGTAGCTGGCCTGGAAAGAATATTTAAGTTTCTGGAGGTTCTCTATCTCTTGTTTCAGTCTTTTTGTTTCTTCTCCTTGTATGGCCATCTCCTCCATTGACTTGGCTAGAGTTTCAGATGTTTCTAGAACTGTCACTGGGGTAGCTGACGTAAGTTCTGCTGTGCTAGTTGTTGATGTTGTCGTTGTGCTAACTCCAATGAGGGGGATTGCACTTAGTGGAATGAATTCCATGGGATCTGTCTGTTCCTTTTCCTTTACTAAACTTTCTAGCTCTGCCTCCATTTCCATGATTTGTGCGTTCTGTTCCATGATTAAATTTAGCATTTCTTCCTTTTGGCCCTCTGTCTCGACCATCTCTTTGGCTTGTGAGTCTCCAATAATTGGAAATTTTAATTGTTTCCTCAAGGATGCCATGTCCGCATTCTTTTTCTTTAGAAATTATTCAACTACTTTCACATTGGAGGGGTCATACCCAATTTTAAGTACCAACTCTTCTAAATATTTGATCTAGTTGTCCTTTGCAAAAGATGACACTTTATCCAACTTTAGTTGAGTCTGAACATTGTTCATAGAAACCTGCAACTTTGCAGTAGTTGTTGAAGTGTTTGCCAATGTTGAGAAAATCATTTCTCTGGTTTGTCTGTGCAAGTCCATCTGGTCAGCTGGATGTACCTCTGCAGCATCAAACTCAAAAGTTGACCTTTTGTAATAAAAAATTTCCCTTGGTTGAGGCACAAGTGCCTACAAGAAGGCCATATGCATTCTCCCCTTTTCAGTATCAAAGGTGGAGAGAATTCTATGTTGTGATGTTGATGCTTGTTTCCAGAATTGAGCATATGTGTTGTTGGTCAATGTCTCATTCTTTTTCTTAATCAGATTGTATTTTTCAAAATTATTTAGTCCTACGGATCCTTGTGATGGCTCAGTGGTCGAGGTGGTGTCAATATGCTTCTTTGATGAAGAGGTAGACATCATTTGCTGACTTCTTGAGAACAATGGTGAATGATCTCCCTCTACTACTATGGTATACTGAGTCTCTTCTCCCCTATATCTATCAGGGGTATGAATATTCTTGTGTTTTTTCCTGTAAACCCAGAAATCCTTTGGTGAGACTTCAATGACTGACGTGGAGACTTCCTTTCTGGGCCTCTTCTCTACTGGTACCTATGGAGTAATGGTTTGTGAAACACTGGATGAAGGAGGCTGTTGTTTTGAGTCTTCCAAAGTGTTCATTTCCCACGCTGTCTGGTTCATGAACTTCTCAATTTCTGGTTTGGGAACATGAGCATATGGAGAGATTTTATTTTTTTGCCTGGTTTCTGCGATAATGCCACAAGGATCATAGTGCCACGGAAAATTGATGCTCATCTAAAACAAGAACTGTCTGTTTGGAAAAACACAAACAAATATGCTAGTATTGAAGAGTACCGAAACATGCCTTCTGTGGGAAACTTGAAAAGTTGTTCATGAATGTTCTTGGCCAAAAAACAGATGTAGTCGAATTGTGTTGTGGCCCTTTCCTCAGTAGAGAAAATAGATAGATAACCCAAGATTGGCTCATCTACCCACTCATCCGAGTAGTATCCAAGTAGACTGCAAAGAGAAGAAATAATTTGATTTCCTTTTGCTGAGAAAATCGATGACTGATATGGGGGATTTGCTTTGGGTAATGGGGCACTCTCAGGGAGAAAAAGCTCAAAAATCTGTGCTCTTTGTGGAAAAGACAAATTTTGATACATTTCGGTTAAGATTTCAATAGTAAAAGGAGAAAAGGATTCGGCTCCAGACATTTGCAGCATCTAGTCAATGGCTTTGGGCATGACAATGAGCAAAGTCTCTCTAGAGGATGAAAAAATATCTCTCTGATTAAGAAGATAATGCACCTGGCACTTGATGGAGAACTCAGGGAAGTGGTGTATTTGGGGAAAATGATACAGTGGGAGGTTGGACTCCCAGAGTCTAATCTCGTCACTCTAGTATGAGAAAGTATCTCTGAACCACGAGTGCAACTTGAAAAAGTCAAATTCACATTTGAGCTTTGATATCAGGTAATCTTTGTCGTCCAGGGGGATCCGGTCGAGGTCGAAAGGAGGTGGGAGGAAAGGATTTTCATCAACTTATGACTATTTGGACTTCGATGCCATCACTTCGAATGATACCTGCGAAATTTGAGAAAGAAATGACAATGTCTGTATATTTCAGGATTTAATGGAGGTTGTAGATGGAAAAAACAAAGAGAAAAGTGGTTTCAAAGGTGTCTAAATTGTGAATGATGAAAGAATGGTGAAAAAGAGCGGGATTATCTGGGAAAATGGGTATCCTTTGGAGGCGTAGGGAACATATCAGCAAGCTAACATATATGTTTGCATGTATTAGTTAGGTAATGGATAACCCGAGTATGAGGTGGAAGGTAAAGGATGGGTGACAGGTGTGTGAGGATGATGTGGAAGGCAGTGATTGGATGATAAGTGAATGGGACCTGACGTGTGATGGGTGAGTGGAGGATAATATGTTGGCAGAGTAATGAGACATGACTTATAAGCAGCGAGTAGTGGAGTGTGACGTCATGGGACAACGGGGGTAGTGGAGTGTGATGTCATGGGACGACGGTGGTATAGGAATATGGTATGGCGGTTTACTTGGAGGGGGGTAGGCGGTAACTAGTTTAGATAAAGGGGGTTCAAGTTAACAGAATGGTGACACGTTAGGATGGGGCCCGCTGGGAAATACCACCAACTCGGATGCCCCCCCTAGCCATTAAAGGTAGAATGGTCAGGGGGGTCTGATATTACTTGTCGGTCGTCGATATGAGCATCGTTTTCTCAGCCATAGATCTCGACACACTCTTTAATCATGGGGAGCAAATCATATTGCATTGCAAAAACTTAGGATAGCGTGGATTTGTGGGTTTTTTGTGCTATTTTTCTTTCATTCTGCCACCAAGGGGTTAGGACACAACCTTCTAACATCAAAATAATGAATCTCATCCAACATCATGCTTGTTTTTATTGAAGGAAAACCATCTAACCTATGTTCTAACCTATTTACCTAACACATTTAACCCACATTAGATTGTTGGGCTAAAAATTACTCTATCCTGGGGCTATTTGATCAAGTTTAAATAGTTTGATCAAATTTATTCATTAACTAACCTATCTACTTGGCTAAGATTAAACATTTTAGCCAAGCTTTATTCACTAATCCTATCAGCATAAATTCAAAAAGACTTGACCATGGTTAAATTGTATGGATCAAGCCATTATTATTGCATGGGGCCTTATCCATTTTTATTTTATGCCCTCTTTTCTTCTTTTTATTTTCTTTCTTTCTTTCTTTTATTTTCTTTCTTTTTTCTTTTCTTTTGAAAATAATTTGCAAAATGAAATATTATTTACAACCAAATTACAACAAGAGTAAAAAATTCTAGTCACCAGTTGATCCTATGAAACATAGGGTTATAACAGTGGCTCCACCTGGGGATGGTTCTCTCCTTGCGAGGTGCTAAGAACCTGCTTCCTGATGTCTGCAAATATTTTCTCCATTGCTTATTTTGCTATCTGATTTGTTTTTATTTTGAGAATTTGGTGGCACTGGTCAGTGGCTTAGGGCCTTCTCTATGAGCTTCAACCATCTGATCAACATCACCCACACACAACTTAAATTTAAAGAAATGGAATATACAATGGAAATGGATTTATGAGATCTTTATTGGGGTGGAAGATAATGCTTCAATATCCTTCCATTCACAGGTCTACCTGGCAGGTCTGTTCCATCACTGTCTTTGAGAAAAAATGTGTTATTTCCTCTGAATTCCTAGATGACGTAAGGGCATTTCCATAAGCTATCAAACTTTTCATGTTTACCCTTATACTCTTTTCTGGAATCCCACTTCAAAACCAAATCACCCAACTCAAAATCATCCTCTTTAGTTCTTTTGTCATAAATCTTTTTTATACCTTCCTAGATAACCTGAGTCTTTTTATACACTTCTTCTCTGGACTGCTGCAATTGGATCATTTGATTTATTCTTATTTGGGTATCATTTGGATCTACTTGCACTTCCTGCAACAGTTTCATGACAGGGACCCCCAAAGAAGAAGTAAAAATTGTCTCAGTACCATATACCAACTGGTATGGGGACATACCAATTGATCATTTGGTGCTCAGTCTATCAGCCCAGAGCGCATGAACCAACTTATTATGCCAAGACTTCTTGTTCTCTTGTAGTGTTTTCTTAATGATATTCACCATACTTTGTTTGAGGTCTCAGCCAACCCATTTCCTTGCGGATAATAAGTTGTTGAGTGTCCCAAAGTAATGTGGTATTGGCTGCAAAACTCTATAATTATTTTGGATCTGAAAGTCGCAGCATTGTTAGCTATAATTTTCCCAGGGCATCCAAAACGAGACAAAATATTAGTTTTCAAAAATGTAATGATAATCGAGTCAATAACTTTCCTGCATGGTATAACCTCGATCCACTTCATGAAGTAGTCTGTGGTTGTGAGGATCCACTTATGTTGGCCTGAGGAGGGTGGATGTATTTCTCCTATAAAGTCTAAACCCCATTGTTGGAATGGAGCTTCAACCAAGATGGATTTCATGGGGAGAGGCAGTCCTTTTACCTTCGAAAACCTGGCATTTGTGGCAAGAAGTGACTTCTTGATGAACATTAACAAACAATGTAGGCTAGTAGAAACCAACTATGAGAATCTTGTTAGCTGTGGTCTTCCAACTTAGATGCCCACCATAGTCCCCTGCATGGAAATCCTGTAATACCTCATCAACTTCATCATTGAATAGGAAATTAAGAAAAATACCTCCAGGGTCTTTCCAATAAAGGTTTCCATCTAGAATACAGTATTTCAATGCTTTCAGTTTAATAAATCTGTCTTTGGTCTTAGTCAAAACAGGAGGATCTTGTAAGTTATGAAGCACAAAAATGAGGTCTGCATACCAACGAGAGTTTAAGAATACCTCTTTTACATTTGGAGTCACCTTCTCTTCCTACTCATCAACTACAGCCAAAAAATTAATGTCTATAGCATGAAAATTGGATTCAGCCATTAGTTTGGCCAAACCCTGACCTTTGATCAGTTTAGTGGGTTTTATTTCTATGTCATATTCTAGAATAATCGTAATCCACTTTCCTCTCCTACCATATGGATTATCTTGAGTTAGGATATCTTTTAACACAACATTTGGAACATATGCAATTGTGTGAGAATGGATAATATAGACTCTGAAATATTTTATGGCCTTTACCAGGGAAAAAGATTGTTTCTCCATTATGTTGTAGTTCAACACAACATCTCTCAAAGATTTTCTAAAAAATGCTATGGGTTGTTCATACCCTTCGTTGTTTTTCTGCAATAGTACTGCTGCGATGGTGTGTTCAAATGCGAAGAGAACAAAAATAAATATTTGGTGTAATATGGGATGATCAAAACCGGGGCTTGGGTGAGTGCATGTTTCACTTGCTCAAATGATTGTTTGGATTCAGTGTTCCATCTGATTTTAGTGTCCTTTTTCAACATATTTGTGATGTTCCTAAGAAGTTCGGCCAAGTTGGGTATGAATCTTCTTATGAAATTTATTTTACCAATGAATGATTGTAAATCTTTGATGTTCCCAAGGTGTTCCACTTTCTGGATGGATTCTATTCTGTCGGGGTCTATTTTAATTCCATCTTTAGAGATTATGTGCCCCAACAACTTTCCTTCCTCTAAACCGAAAAGGGTCTTCATGGGATTCAATGAAATCCTGAACTTTCTGCACTTCTCAAAACACACGTCTGAGATGTTGTAAGTGTTCTTCGTCAGATTTGGAGTAGACAATCATGTCATCCAGATATATGACTATAAATATTCCAAGCTCATCCACAAAAGAAATATCCATTTCTCTTTGGAAAGTGGCACCAACGTTCATCAGACCAAAGGGAATTTTCACGTACATGAAAGTTCCTCAGGGTGTGGTGAATGTTGTTTTCTCTTGGTCATCTGGGTGGACAAGGAATTGGTTGTAACCCAAGAAACCATCTAGTAATGAGATCCTATTGGCCCCACCTAACTTTTGTAAGAAGTGGTCCATTTTAGGCAAAGGGTAATTATCTTTGAGGGAAACCTTGTTTAGGTTTCTGAAATTAATACAAAGCCCGATTTCTCCAGTCTTCTTTCTGGTAGGAACCAGATTAGAAACCCATTTGGAAAATATCAAGGGGACTATAATTTTGGCATCATACATCTTTTTAATTTTCTTTTTCTATCAGGGGAATCAACTTGGGATTGATTCTCCTAAGTTTATGTCTAAAAGGTTTATGTTATTCTTTTATTGGGATTCGATGTTGTATGATACTTGTGTCATAATATTTTAAATCCTCATAACCCCAAGAAAACACATCTACATATTCCTTAAAAGGTTCAATGTATTTACATTTTTTCTCAGGGGGTAGAGATTTGGAAAGTTTTATCATCTTCGGTTTTTCCTCTGTTCCTATGTTACACTCTTCGACCTCTTTACCACTAGCTTCATTTTTTGGTTTTTTCGCTACATCGTTGAAATCAAATAAGTCTTCTAGCAGAACTAAACCTCTAGGTAACACATTGTTTTTCAAATGTAAAATACTAGAATCTACTTCATTTTCATTCAATTTCTCTGAATCTACTTTATTCACACTACCATTTTCAAACACATATTTATTTACATTATCATCATCATTCTCTAAGTCTATATTTGTACATTCGAAATCATTCTTCCACTATAGGAAGTCTTCAATTTGATCATCATTTCCAAATACCTGCCAGTATCTGATGTTGTCTGGGATAGTTGGCCCACACTTCACCTCTACTGTGTATTGGCGAGTGGGACGAAAAGGTATTTTTCATGTAGCGGCTGATGTAGCCAATCCATCTGCTAGTATGTTCTGTCCCCTGGGCATTACCCACAAGTTGATTTTTGTGAAACAATGAAGAGAATCAAAAATAACATTCCTATAAGCCCTAAGTTTGGGATGTTTAGCCACATACTCACCTTTAATTTTTTTAATAATCAGTTCGGAGTCACCTCTTACCATAATCTGTTTGGCACCAACCTTCTTCAGTAGTTTCAGGTCGAGCATGAAAGCTTCATACTCAGCTATGTTGCTAGTGCATTGGAAATTTAGTTTGTAATAATGGCTCTCTGAATACCTTGATTTGTGATTGTGCAACCAGACTCCAGCTCTAGCTCCCTCTTTGCTCAAAACTCCATCAAAATCCATACTCTAGAAATCTACTGGTAGTTCATCACTTACTACTGTTACAATGTTATTTACCTCAATGATTTATTTATCTTCTGTAATTTTAGGTTCATCATATTCCAACTAAGCAATCTGATTATCCATATCACCGTCATTGTACAATATGAATGAATCTAGATTAGAATGTGTAGAGTATAATGGGTAGTTATGTGGTTTTTCCTGACTGTTGATGATATACTTCATTAGAGTCTCTTTGTATAATATTCTCTGTTGTCCAAATATCAGGATGGTGGCATAAGACATATATAGCTGCAAATTGCCTTTTAGCTTAGCTCCCCAAGATCTAGATAGAAACATACCGTATTTTGGGGGAATGTCTGCAACCACGATATCCATCACCATACTTTTTGCTGGGATTTGAGATAGGGTGATGCATAAATCTTTAATTAGCCCTATACATTTGATCTTTCTAGAGTCAAAAGAATGCAAATCCTTGTAGGGTCAAGTGACATCAAGCCTCAACTTCTCCATCACAGCTTTGGGCATCAGGTTGTGAGAGATGTCGAAATCGTGCATAGAATTGTGTAAGATTTTGTCATGGATATTCAGACTAATGTAGAATGGGGGAACAACATCGTTATCGGTTTGTTCATGTACTTTAGGACCGAATATCATCTCGGGTTGATCATCAGTAATATTTACAGTGTCTGAGTGCATCCTTGATCCAATATTCAATGCCTTTGTACCTATCTTTGGTTCGATGCTTAATGCTTTAATCACCTATGACCTGTAAGCATTTTTGCTCATCAATTCGGACACGGGAATATGAATTTTCAATTTGGCTAGTTCCCCTTCCTGACTGAAGGTGGTGGTAATATTGCTTTGGCTTTGTACTTCTGGTTTTTCTGTCATATATCTTTGGGCATAACTATTTGACTGACTAGTAGATGTGACCTTGGTTTGATTTGATCTTTGTGAGATTTTAGGGTTTTTCTTTGTAGAAGATTCAACATTAATTTTATTAGGGACTTTCTTGAAAGAGGTATCTGAGGTTTTCTTGGCCTTAGACATCTTCTTCGCTTCAGTATCCTTCTTTGTAGCATTGTCATTAGTCTTCCTGATTCTTAATTTATACTATTTGTGCACCTCCATTATGGCATTATCAAAGTCTTGTTGTTCTGTTTCATCTTCCTCCTCATTCACCTTTGTTTGTGAGAGGGGAAAAATCTCTTTTTCTTCCTGAGTCATAAAAATAGAGTCATCATCATGGACACCCATGAGATTTATGTGAGTATCATCCAACTCATTTATTACCTCCTCCCCATCATTAACGTAATTCTCTTGAAGAGGTGGTGTAGTCTGCTGATCAGGCCCCCTTTGCTCTCTTTGATCTCTTGGATCTCTCTGTCTGATCTGGGGAGGGTTCCTTCTGAAGTTTGGATTTATGATCTGAGGGGATGGCTTATTTTCCCCTATCAACGATGGTTAGTATTTCCATCATTATTTCCATACTTCTGACTATGGAATCTAGTTTGGCATCTGAGGAAGACATGGAAGTTTCTTATTTGATTGTAACCCTTCTCTCTAATCTTTGCCTGGCTCTTCTGGCTAGTAGATTTGCTTATACGCTCACTGCACTTTTCTGCATGTCTTCTAGAGTAGCATAATTCCTTTCCCTTAGTTGATATGACATATCAACATCAAATCCATCAGGGAAATTGATTAAAGCCAAACCTTGTGGGGGTTTAATATCAACCAGAATTGCATTATAAATATTGTTGAAATGAATGCAATAATCTTGCACTGTTTCCCTTTGATTCGGTTTGATATTATCATATTTTGATCAAATTTGGAGAGGATTTTTATTTACCTCCCGTATGTCAAGGAAACTTCGCTAGGAAGCAACAATGTCAACTATGAAAGTAGGGCATAGCGCTTTGAACCATTTTTTTACTTCTCCTGTCAAACTCCATGCAAAAAGTCTCATCTGGATGTCTACCTCATCAACTTCCTGCAAATCAAAATAATCATTCATCTTATCAACATGTTGTTGTGCAATCAGAGGACTAGTACTGAAAACTGAGGAAGTCTAGTTTTATAGTCCTGAGGCATGGCATGTAAAGGGGCAACCAACACTAAGGGAGCATATATTGCTGCCATGATTGGTGGAGGAGGCTGAACGAAAACTTGTGTGATTGGAGGGGAAGTAACAGACGAAGTAGAAGAGGTAGGGATAGGATATGTAGAGTGAATTATGTGATGTTTGATGGAGGTAGCTGCAATAGTCAAGGCAGAAAGTTCTACAGATTGTTGAAAATGAGATTGGTACAATGTCTGATCAAGATTTTCCACTACCTCTTCTAACTTGTCGAATTCATGGAGGAAGCGTTGATCAAATTATGTTCTGGGAGAAAGTATTTCAGGGGTTCTAGGTTGCAGGATGGTTTGATCTAGGATTTTCTCACTTACAAAGCTGTTGAATTTGTTCCTAAAAAGGATTTGTTCAAAGGATATGTCAAACTCGATATCCTGGATGGAAACCAGCTTCTCCGAGAGAGAATTGGACCTATGAAGAGGGAAGTGACTCCCATAACCTTCTAAAATATTTTTCTTTCTGAGTAACTTCTCTGGATTGTCTACTGCTGTCGCATGTTCTGGATTAGGGTGAGACCTAGTGTAAAAATTTTTAGGAGCCAAAATTTTTAATTTTTTAAGAAATCTTTAAACTAATATATACAAACTTTAACAACCTCTAAAAATTATCTCTTTATAAGTTTAGACTTTATGATTCGTCCAAAAACAAAGTTTTCTTTGTCTAGGGAAAATAAAGTGTAGGATGGAAAGTTTGTTTAGTTCCCTAGTATGGTCGCCACTATGTTATCGCTCTGTAAATTCCCAGAGGTTTTCGAGAGGTAGAAGAAATTTGTTAGAGGTAACTTTATCCAACCACTTCAAAACAAGGATCTATCCCTTCCAGTTTCGGAGACGGATCTCTCTGTAATATTTATATATGTTTCAGGTTTCAGATATTAGGCTAGTTAAATAAGTAGGACAGTGTTGTTTTTTTTTATAAAATGGATAAAATATTTCTTACACATCCATTGGGCTATGGGGTCTGTGTTAAGGTTTGAGATCAGAGAACAAATTTTATAAGGTTTCTTCATAGGGTAGGATAATGCCAATGTTGGATCCTTTATAAATTGAAGTGATGGATAGAAGATTTAGATGAGAAAATCAACTATAATAAAGAAGCATTCAAGAATTTATTTATCAAAATATTAGAAGACAAACATTTAGATCTTTAAAATCCAGAAACAGAGTATACAAAGATAAATTTTGCAACTTTAACCTATTTTAAATGATCAGATCTAGAAAACACAATGATAATGAAGGAAGATAAACCATTCAACGAAGAGGAGTAAACATCACCAACAACTAACATCCAAGAATATTGTGAATTATCCCTTTTATTACTGGTAGACCTCTTGAAAAAGATTACAATGCTTACAACTTTCTTGGGCGTAAAGATCAACCCTCAATACTTTGAAGTTTGAAGTATTTATAAGAAAGATTACAAACAATCCTGTCATTAATGATTAGGACATGGTGAAGTCTAAATCTAACTGACTAGATAACAAAATAAAAAAATATACGAACTGCTAATGATCTGTCGGATTCTCCATGCTAATTTTGGGGAAGGTTGTTGGTGATTCATCAACTTGACTTTGACTCCTCTACATACTGACTTGGATTGTACACCTCATCTCTTACTCGATTAGAGTGCACAGATCCTCCCATCTCTTTTGACTAGGAATGGTGACTTCTAGTAACCTTCTGTAGACTTCATCCATCTTTGTATATTTGGCGAAAGATGGCTTGGTGATGAAAATATACTTGATTTCATGCTGGATACTAAGGTCCAACAACAGAGTCTCTAAAAATGCCTTGCCTATTATGCTACCTTGAATTCTTGAAAACTTAGACCTATCCTTTGCCACCATGGCAATCTTTTGCTTGTAGTCGGACAAACTCATCAACTTGTCATTTAAAACCAGTAAACTGGGAAGACCTTTCTTTTGCAAAGCATCAATCTCGCTGAAGAATATCTGAAATCTGATATCCATGTGGTGGGCTCTCTCCTCCAATTGTAACATTAGTCCTATCTTGGTCATAACTTTATTAACCTCAAGGATAGTCTCTGTCCTATCCTCAATTTCTATAATTTCCATCTCCTCCTTAGTCTTCGAATTCAGAAACCTGATGATTTGATTTGCCTCTGTGGGAATTTCTCCCAGGTCTCCCTTTGTCTTGTCAATGGCCTACCTTCTCCTCAACACCAATTCATGCTACTCAAACATGATCTACACAAGTGGCCATATTTCTGCCATGGATTTTGAGATATCCATACAAATGTTCTCCTTGGCTTCTACTAGTGTTTTTCCCAAAACTATTTTCTTCTGCAGCTGTTGTAGTTCCTGCTTAAGTTTTTCTGATGTGTGCCTATCAATTTTGTAGCTGGCCTGGAAAGACGATTTAAGTTTTTGGAGGTTCTCTATCTCTTGTTTCAGTCTTTTGATTTCTTCTCCTTGTATGGTCATCTCCTCCATTGACTTGGCTAGAGTTTCAGATGTTTCTAGAACTGTCACTAGGGTAGCTGACGGAAGTTCCGCTGTGGTAGTTGCTGATGTTGTCATTGTGATAACTCCTTTGAGGGGGACTGCACTCAGTGGAATGAATTACATGGGCTCTGTCTGTTCCTTTTCCTTTACTAACTTTTCCAACTCTGCCTCCATTTCCTTGATATGTGCGTTCTGTTCCATGATTAACTTTAGCATTTCTTCCTTTTGGCCTTCTATCTCGGCCATCTCTTTAGTGTGTGAGTCTTCAGTAGATGGAAATTTTAACTATTTCCTCAAGGATGATATGTCTGCATTATTTTTGTTTAGCAGTTCTTCAGCTACTTTCACATTGGAGGGGTCATACCCAATTTTAAGTACTAGCTCTTCTAAAGATTTGATCATGTTGTCCTTTGCAAAAGATGACACTTTCTCTAGCTTTAGTTGAGTCTAAACATTGTTCAGAGAAACTTGCAAGTTTGCAGTAGTTGTGGAAGTGTTTTCTAATGTTGAGAAAATCATTTCTCCAGTTTGTCTGTGCAAGTCCATCTGGTCAGCTAGATGTACCTGTGCAACATCAAACTTGAAAGTTGACCTTCTGTAATTAGGAATTTCCTTTGGTTGAGGCACATGTGCCTGCAAGAAGGCCATATGCATTCTCCCCTTTTCAGTATCAAAGGCGAAGAGTAGTCTATGCTGTGCTATTGATGTTTGTTTCGAGAATTGGGCATATGTGTTGCTGGTCAACATCTCATTCTTTTTCTTAATCAGATTGTATTTTTCAAAAATACTTAGTCCTGCAGATCCTTGTGATGGCTGAGTGGTCAAGGTGGTGTCAGTTTGGTTCTTTGATGAAGATGTAGACATAATTTGTTGAATGCTTGAGAACAATGGTGAATGTTATCTCTCTACTACTAATAAGAGACTCAATCTACCACAGTTGATACTTTAGTGATTGATGGGGAGACTTCCTTTCTGGGCCTCTTCTCTGTTGGTACCTGTGGAGTAATGGTTTGTGAAACATTGGCTGAAGGAGGATGTTGTTCTGAGTCTTCCAAAGTGTTCATTTCCCAATCTGTCTGGTTCATGAACTTCTCAATTTCTGGTTTGGGAACATGAGCATATGGAGAGATTTTATTTTTTAGCTTGGTTTCTACGATAATGCCACAAGGATCATAGTGTCATGGAAAACTAATGGTGAACTTCATCTCCTTCAAAAGTTTATTGGCCATTGCCCCTGCAACTCAGTTGTTACATATGAAAGGTCCTATCTGTCTCTTGATCCTCAATTGTTGTTTCTTCTTGAAGGCTGCAAAATGAATATCATCTGAGTTAATAATTTTCCTAATATATTCCAAGGCGAATATGCACACGGGAAAATATCTAGGCAATTTGTAGGGAGCCATCTCCCATCCATAAATTCTAATCTCTATTTGGTTCTGGTACAGGTACCAGTCTCTGGTCTTGGCGAGGTCTGAGAGATGTAGAATTCATTGGATTTATTTGTTTATCCTTGGTTCTTGTCTGTCGCTAAGCATGCTTACCACTGGGTGGTAAAATTGAACTATGAATTGATAAATAGTGAATTCGGGTGAATTCTTTCTTAGTAGTGATGCCTAGAATATGACCAGTTGTGGTTTTCCATTCTAATATAGCTTCTGCATGGAAAACATAAACTTGTCTGTTTGGAAAAACACGAACAAATATGCCAGTATTGAAGAGTATCAGGACATGCCTTCTGTGGGAAACTTGAAAAGTTGTTCGTGAATGTTCTTGGCCAAAAAACTATTGTAGTCAAACTGCATTGTGGCCCTTTCCTCGGTAGAGAAAATAGATAGATAACCCAAGATTGTCTCATCTACCCACTCATCCAAGTAGTATCCAAGTAGATTTCAAAGAGAAGAAATAATTTGATTTCCTTTTTCTGAGAAAATCGATGACTAATATGGGGGATTTTCTTTGGGTAATGGGGCACTCTTAGGGAGAAAAAACTCAAAAATCTTTGCTCTTTGGGGAAAAGACAACTTTTGATACATTTTGGCTAGGATCTCAATGGTAAAAGGAGAAAAGGATTCAGCTCTGGATACTTGCAGCATCTGGTCAATGGATTTGGGCATGACAGTGAACAAATTCTCTCTAGACAATAGCTCTCTGATTAGGAAGATAATGCGCCTGACACTTGAGGGAGAATTCAAGGAAATGTTGTATTTGGGGAAAAATATACAGTGGGAGGTTGGAATCCCATAGTCCAATCTCGTCACTTTGGTCTAAGAAAGTATCTCTGAACCACAAGTGCAACTCGGCAAAGTCAAATTCACATTTGGCCTCTGAGATCAGGTAATCTTTGTCGGCTAGGGGGATCTGGTCGTGGTTGATAGGAGGCGGGAGGAAAGGACTTTCATCAACTTCTAACTGTTTGGACTTCAACGAAATCACTTCGACTGATACCTATGAAATTTGAGAAAGAAACGATGTTGTTTATAGATTTCAGGATTTAATGGAGGTTGTAGACGAAAAAAACATAGAGAAAAGTGGTTTCAAAGGTGTCTGAATCGTGAATGATGAAATAATGGTACCATGTGTCTTCTCCTTGGTACCTTTAAAAGTCAATCTGAGGGAACATGTGTTGATGAAACTCCATGGAGACAATTGGTATTTAAAGGTTACTCCAAACTTCCATAGTGGGAGGCAATTAGATCCAAAGTATGAAGGATATAGTCTGGAAGTACATAGACTGTTAAGATACCGAGGAAGGATGTACATCCCCGATGGTGGGGATATTTGAAGCATCATACTAAAGGAAGGCCATAGATCACTTTATTGTGCACATCTGGGTGTGAAGAAGATGTACGCAGACATGAGGAAGCTCTTCTTCTGGGTAGGCATGAAGCGCACTATAGTCCATTTCATTGCCAAGTGCCTAGAGTGTCAACAAGTGAAAGCCGACCACCACCACCCAGCAGGCCTCTTACAACCACATGATGTTCCTATGTCCAAGTGGGAAGTCATCTCTATGGATTTTGTTGTGGGGTTTCCACTCACATTAAAGGTACCAAGGATAAGACATGTGGTACCATTCTTTCATCATTCACGATTCAGACACCTTTGAAACCAATTTTCTCTATGTTTTTTTCATCTACAACCTCCATTAAATCCTGAAATCTATAAACAACGCCATTTCTTTCTCAAATTTCCCAGGTATCAGTCGAAGTGATGGCATTGAAGTCAAAAAAGTCAGAAGTTGATGAAATTCCTTTCCTCCTGCCTCTTGTCGACCTCGACCGGATCCCCCTAGCCGACAAAGATTACCTGATCTCAGAGCCCAAATGTGAATGACTTTGTCGAGTTGCACTCGTGGTTCAAAGATACTTTCTTACACCAAAGTGACGAGATTAGACTATGGGATTCCAACCTCCCATTGTATATTTTTCCCCAAATACAACATTTTCTCGAATTCTCCCTCAAGTGTCAGGCGCATTATCTTCCCGATCAGAGAGATATTGTCTAGAGAGACTTTGTTCACTGTCACGCCCGAATCCATTGACCAGATGCTGCAAATATCCAGAGCTGAATCATTTATTCCTTTTACCATCGAGATCCTAGCTGAAATGTATCAAAATTTGTCTTTTCCCCAAAGAGCGCAGATTTTTGAGCTTTTTCTCCCTAAGAGTGCCTCATTACCCAAAGAAAATCCCCCATATCAGTCATCTATTTTCTCAGCAAAAGGAAATCAAATTATTTATTCTCTTTGAAATCTACTTGGATACTACTCGGATGAGTGGGTAGATGAGATAATCTTGGGTTATCTATCTATTTTCTCTACCGAGGAAAGGGCCACAACGCAGTTCGACTACAATAGTTTTTTGGCCGAGAACATTCACGAACAACTTTTCAAGTTTCCCACAGAAGGCATGTTCTGGTACTCTTCAATACTAGCATATTTGTTCGTGTTTTTCCAAATAGACAAGTTGATGTTTTGCATGCAGAAGCTATATTAGAATGGAAAACCACAACCAGTCATATTCTGGACATCACTACTAAGAAAGCATTCACCCGAATTCACTTTTAATCAATTCATAGATCAGTTTTACCACCCAGTGGTAAGCATGCTTAGCGGCAGACAAGAACCAAGGATAAACGAATAAATCCAACGAATTCTACATCTCTCAAACCTCGCCAAGACCGGAGACTGGTACCTATACCAAAACCAAATAGAGATTAGAATTTATGGATGGGAGATGGCTCCCTACAAATTGCCTAGATATTTTCTTGTGTGCATATTCTCCTTGGAATATATTAGGAAAATTATTAAGTCAGATGATATTCATTTTGTAGCCATCAAGAAGAAACAACAATTGAGGATCAAGAGATAGATAGGACCTTTCATATGTAACAAATGAGTTGCAGGGGAAATGACCAATAAACTTTTGAAGGAGATGAAGTTCACCATTAGTTTTCCATGACACTATGATCCTTGTGGCATTATCGTAGAAACCAGGCTAAAAAATAAAATCTCTCCATATGCTCATGTTTCCAAACCAGAAATTGAGAAGTTCATGAACCAGACAGAGTGGGAAATGAACACTTTGGAAGACTCA
>JASDQU010882833.1:0-31410 GCA_032191745.1 Picea mariana
GTCTAAAAGGGAGTGTTAAATATATAGTACCCTCAACAGTATAACTGTACACTGCCAGCTGTACTGGACAGTTGTACTTTCTATTTCTGTCTTGCTTTGAGCATATATAAGCTCAACTATTTCCTATTGTTAGTATGACTTCTGAATCTCTTCAGTGTTGTTCTTTACTTCTTCATACATTTGAATATACTATTCTTTTCTCTCTGCATTTCTCTGTCCTTCACAATTTATAAATCCTTACCTCACAAGAATACCCGGATGCGTGATATCTAGAAGTGAACGAATGTGCCTATTTTCAAACTCCATTGTGGACACGTGTAGAAATAGTCACAAGAGAACCCTCAACTTCTTAACCATAAAAGAGGAAGAAACCTTACACATCTGTAAGAGACGAATTAGTATGTTTAAAGAGAAAACAGTGGATAAGTAGGTGACGACTACCCAGACTAAGAAAGGGTTTAGTATTCTCACCAAGGTGAAACTAGAGAGGGTCGAGGGCTCTCCACAACGCACAAAAAATGATAGTGGAAAACTATTATACTAAGGACCAAAAAATCCTCCAAAACCCAATGCCTGATGGATGGTGATAGGTTTAATGGTCCAAGGTAACCTAGCAGGTGGTACAGGTTGCGTGTCAAATAGGAAGAGGCTCTAGCAACTGATAGTCAGTAAGATGAGTAATGGGAAGAATACTCGTAAGACTGAAATATTTGCATTAGTGTGATCTGTACAATGAACTCTTAAATACAGTAACCAGTGCATTCAATTCATGGAGGAGATGTCGTATCATAAGCATGAAGATTAGTGTTACCTTTGAACTTTAATACCCAGGTAAGTATACCTTAAGGGATAAACGTTTTAATTTCTCTGAGGATATTTCGAGTTCGTTTTAATACATTTGAACCTTGGCCTTAATCTATGTTCACAACATATTTTAATAATCTTAGTGTAATGGATCTAGGATTATTCGAGTTTTTTTTACATGGATCTTAAATATGTTAGCATGAACTATGTCTACGATCTTCGCTTAAATGTGGAATTTTACATATATGAAGAATTTAATATAGGAATAATATTATATATAAATAATATTTTATATGAATAATATTACATGTTTATATAGAGTGTAAGACTGGTAACTTTTAAATAGAGGAAAAGACCTTGTCTAGAGTGTAAGAGTGGTAATCTCTAAACAGAGGAAAAGACCTTGCGAACATAGCTTGGATTATAAGAATTTAAAATCAATTGACAGCTTTAGATAAAATCAAAATGACTTAGAGACACAAAGATAAAGTTTTATTGGTAATTTTAGGACTTTTGTATAGTATAGGTTCTTAATGTAAATTAACCTTTTTCTCCTTGTTTGTAAGAAGAAATTATTTTTTTATTGGTATATTGGTAGGTATATTACACAGGGGGAGAAAGAGAGAGATAGGGAGGGGAGAGGGAGGGACAAAGGGGGAGATAAATAGAGAGAGAGGGAGAGAGGGGTGGGGTTGAGAGAGAAATGGAGGGGGAGAGAGGTAAAGAGAGAGAGAACAAGGAGAAAGTAGGGGATAGAGAGAGAGGGAAACAAGGAGAGATGGAGAGAGGGGAAAGTGGGGGGGTGAGATAGAGTGAGAAAGAGAGAAATAGAGAGAGAGGGGTAGAGAGATATAAGGATGGAGAGAGGGATAGGGTGGAGAGAGAAAGGGAGGGGTAGAGAGGTAAAGAGAGAGAACGAGGAGAGAGTAGGGGATAGAGAGAGAGGGAAACAAGGAGAGAGGGAGAGAGGGGAAAGTGGGGGGATGAGATAGAGTGAGGAAGAGGGAAATAGAGAGAGAGAGGTAGAGAGATATAGTGAGGGAGATAGGGAGAGGCAGAGAGGGGTCGAGGGAGAAAGTGACACTACTAAATATGATCAAATTTTCCACGCTTTTTCATTTATATTGCAACACATTTTTGTTGAACTTTCCATGAAATAGGGTCTTATTTTTTGTGGATCTTTTTTTGTTTCTCTATTGAAAACACATAACTCATCATAGAAATATCCCCGAAATATGGATTCCACGTGTCATTCATTTGGTGAGAATTTCTTCCATTTTTTTTTGTTTTTTTTACAAACATTCATCTATATAGCGAAAAAACTCCATCTATATAGAAAAAAACATCCTCTTTTGTTTCCATGAAAATCTTATATTTCCCATGATTGTTTATTTCTATATAGACGAATAATCGTGGAAAAACATGAATGAAAATTTTTTGTTGCCACGAGAATGCTATATTTGCCATGAGTTTGCATCTCTATATAGACGAAAAATTGTGGAAAAACACAAATGAAAAGTTTGTGTTGCGACGAGAATGCTATATTTGTCATGCTTTTTTGTCTCTATATAGACAAAAGGTCATGTCAAAACAAAAATGAAATTTTTTTGTTACCACGAGAATGCTATATTTTACACCATTTTGCATTGCTATATAGACGAAAAATTGTGGAAAAACACAAATGAAAAGTTTTTGTTGCCACAAGAATGTTATATTTTCCACACTTTTTCATCTCTATAAAGATGAAAAATCGTGGAAAAACACAAATGAAATTTTTTTGTTGCCAAGAAAATGCTATAGTTCCACAATGTTCCTTCACTATATAGATGAATGTTTGTGTCAGAACACAAATAGAAAGTTTTGTTTTCCACGAGAATGCTATAGTTTCCATGATTTGTCGTCTCTATATAGATGGATATTCGTGGTAAAACACAAATAATTTTTTTTTTCAATGAGAATACTATATTTTCCACAATGATTTGTCACTAGATAGATGAATTTTCATAGAAAAAAAAAATGAAAATATTTTTGTTCGACGAGAATGTTATATTTTCCATGATGATTCATCTCTATATAGACAATGATTGTAGGTTTTAAATAAATAAAAAATTGCTAGCCAGAGATATTTGTAGAATCAACCAGTCTTGTGAGGTATTGAAAAAAGCCAGGGGGAATGTACAACCTCTGTGAGTCAAACCAAAAGTCAAGATGAAGGAGATTCTATATGATCTTGTGAGTCTACCTAAGGCAAAGAAAAAAGTCAATATGTAAGTCTAATGCAAAAGTCAGAGGGAACATACAACCTCTATGAGCATAGACAATCTAGTGCAAAAGTCATGGGGAACATACAACCTCTGTGAGCATAGATGTTGGAATATTGGTTTTTGTCATTGATGTCAACCCTAGTCATGGGTTTTGGACTGCAAGATTGATGAAGGTATTTGGACATGAAGGACAATGCACATGCATATACAACACCCATGGATGGATAATATACATCATGTTGTTTCCGGTGGTATGTTTCATGTCACGTGGATCCTCATGGTTGAGAAGAAATGAATTTTTGAAGATGACAAAGTGAATTGAAGAAGGAAGTACATGTAGGCCCTGAAGATAGTTAAAGAAAAGAATTACAAAATAAGAAATTGTCAGGTCGACCCTAATGTTAAAAGGAAGTGACATAAATTGTATAAATAAATATCATTATGCATTCATTTGAAACACAGGTCGAATTTCAGAGGAAATTAGAAGTAAAGAAGGCTGGATTTCAAGGGAGGATGAAGTCTTTTGGTGATGTGTTCTAAGGTATGTTATTTTCAGGTCATTTTACCATTTTTTCTATAACTTTTTTTCTAGAACGATTCAGATGGTGAAAGTGATATGGTATTGAGAAGATATATCAAGGTACTTGTGGTAAAATTTTCAGCTCTTGATTTGCTATAATTTTGGAGATACACTCTGTGGAAGATAGGGTTTTTGACCAGTCCTGAAGTTAGTCAATAAACAGGTGTTTCGGGTAAAACAATCATAACTTATTAATAGAGAATCGAAATGATGTGGGACAAGTTGCATTGTTAAGAGTACGAACTACAGCTTTTTTTTTCCGAGTTTCAAAATCTTATGTTAAATATTGAGTGCGAGACATTCTGTACATGTTCAATTTCCTGAATAAACCAGAATTGAACAAGGTCTACCATTCTCTCTATAAATTCTTCTTGGGGAGGATTCAAGGAGTGAAACTTGGAGAAGTTTCAGAGAATAAACTGAATAATATTATCTACAATATCAGAGTATTCCAATAATTTAATAATTCTAGAAATTGAAGAAGTCTCAGGAAGCATTATCAGGTTCTATGTGATGGTTGGTTGATGGTGATGATTTAATGTGATGTTTTATTATCTCTCATATATTCTTGGGTGGAAGGAAGGGGCAAGGATGGAGAGTTCAACTATATCTTGATATTGGAGGATTGCATCTTCCTCTTGTAGGTTTATCCCTCCCTTTACACTTGGAAGCTATAGCTACCTTTGGAAGTCATTACTTCCCTTGAACAGTAACTATTGATTGTTTCTCATATATTGTGCATGGTGTATTGTGGTGTATTGGTGTAACTCTTATACTATTATTCATTTCTCATTGGATATAATTGAATGGTTTAAGTATAATTTGAAAAAGGTTTTAAATTTTACTTGATACTGATTCACCCCCATCTCAGTATCAACAATTGGTATCAGAGCAGGTTGCCTTCAGAACAATTTAACCATTGGAAGGAAAATCTTGAGCAGAGATGGATGACCATGAGCACATTTCAAATGGGATTCAAAAATTTTATGGAAGAAATTATGCATACTGGAGTTATAGAGTGAAAACATACCTAACGTCATTTGGAGTAGACATTTGGTACTCAATTGTAAATGGCTATGTAATCCCAAATAATGCTCCAACCTATCCAAATGAGAAGAAGTGTATGAGCTGTAATTCAAAACCCAGACATGTTATTCTAGAAGCATTGGCACCAACCATTGCTAGAAAAGTGATGGGCTGTATCACTACTAAGGATGTATGGGACAAACTCAAGAGAATCTACGAAGGTGATCCAAAAGTTAAGTAAGTCAAGCTTCAATGACATAGAGAAGAATTTGAAAATTTGAAGATGAATGAAAAGGAATATATTGAAACCTATTTTATTAGAGTTGATGAAGTTGTTAGTGCTATCAGAGGATTAGGTGAAGAGATCGATGAATCCTTGGTTGTACAAAAGGTTTTGAGATCACTTCTCTTGAAGTATGATGCTAAGGTCTCCGCCACTGAAGAAACTAGGGACTTAACCAAAATAACAATAGATGAATTACATGGGTCTCTTATAGCATATGAAATGAGAACAGGTACAGAAAGTGACCAACCAAGCAATGAAGCATCCTTTAAAGCCATAAAGAATACAAAAGGCAAGGATAACGACCTTGATGAAGAAATAGCAAATTTTGTAAGAAGGTTCTAGAAGGGAAGTGGAAGATACAAAGGTAAGTCTCCTCTCAAATGCTTTAGCTGTGGTAGAATAGGACATATTGTTGAAAATGGCTACTATAAAAAGAGAAGTCTCAACAATAAAAAGAGCTTATATTTCAAGGATGATGACAACTCCTTAGATGAGAGTGATGAAGAAGATAATGATGGAGGAGAAGTCCTCTTCATAACCCAAGAAACCCAGGATGATGATCACAAGAATTCTAATGAAGAAGAAATAATTTGTGAAGAAGATTCAAATGAAGAAACCAACCTTGATTCCTTTTGGGGATACAAAGACAATGCAAAGAGTGAACAAGAAGATGAGAATCTTGAAAAGTTGAAGTATGTTGAAACTGAAAAAAGAAACATTAGAAACACAAACATAGTACTAAAAGGTGAATTGAGTAATTGTGAAGAAGAGAATTACAAGCTTGAAAATACCATTAATAGCTTGAAGAAACAATTAGAAGATTATGAGAAATTGGAAGCAGAATTGGATCACAAAAAAGGAGAGCTCCTGTTGAGAACAAAAAAGTTGAAGAAGTTTGAAAAAAGCACTGAAAAATTAGATGAGATCCTTAGCAGTCAAAGATCTCCAAAGGACAAGACGAGACTAGGATACAATGACTATTTGAAGACAACAAAACAAGAAAAGGAAGTTGAAAATGATGAAACCAACATTCCAGAACAAGTTGAACAACAATATAGAAGACTAGAATTCAAAAGGAATGAGACATCAAGAAGATCCTCTCCTATAAGGTATGAAAGAAATCATTATGAAGGAAACTACAGAAGAATAGATCGTGAACCCAGATAGACCACACCACAAAGAAAATCACTTACACCTAGGTATCCAAATTTCTTTCTTGGAAATTCTTATACTTGTGGAAATTTTGGACACAAGGCAATCAATTGTAGACTCAATGAAAGGAATAACTATGCAAGCTACATGAATGGTTAAAATAGTAGATATGGAAATGTTCATAGACCTGTCAACAAAAATTATAATCCATTTGACCCATTAATGGATCAAAATATTGTATGTTACAAGTGCAATAATCTTGGTCACAAAGTAGGAGATTGCAGAGAGATGAAGGAAGATAATCATATGCCAAAAGTCTGCATACCAACTACAACATGGAAAAGGAAATAAATTCCACACAATGAAAATTGTCGAATAGCATTGGTCGCTAAAGAATGAAAAGAATAAGATGAATGGTTCATAGACAGTGGGTGCTCATCTCATATGACCAGAGATCGAAAAAAAATTGTCAGCTTGAAGAAAAAGGGTGGAAATGTTGCATTTGGAGATGACTCATCTACCAAAATACTTGGAATAGGAACTGTAAATCTTGGAAGTGAAAATTTAAAAGCAGGAAAAGTCCTATTGGTTGAAGACTTGAAACATAATCTAGTCAGTGTTAGTAAAATGTGTGATCAAGGATGCACTCTTACGTTTGACTCCCGAAAATGTAAAATCAGAGAAAATAACTCAGGAAGATTAGTTGCAACTGCAACAAGAAGACCGAACAACATATACATCCTAGACATGAAGAAGAGAGAGAAGATAGAATCCACAAAAAAGGATTCCAAGGAAGAAAAAGTCCCAATACCCAAAAATAAGGATGAAGTATTATTGAGTGCCACATGTTCAGGGGGAGCAGCCACAAAGAAGAGAGTTACCTTTTGCCATTAAACTCAGGGGGAGAAGCCCTACCCTTTGCCATTGATGTCAAAGGGGGAGAGAAATTGGGATCATGATGATAGGGGGAGCATGAGTGTTGACATCAATGACAAAGGGAGAGATTGTTGGAATATTGGTTGTTGTCATTGATGTCAACCCTAGTCATGGGTTTTGGACCGCAAGATTGATGAAGGTATTTGGACATGAAGGACAATGCACATACATATAGAACACCGATGGATGGATACTATACATCATGTTGTTTCCAATGGTATGTTTCATGTCACGGGGATCCTCATGGTTGAGGAGAAATGAATTTTTGAATATGACAAAGTGAATTGAAGAAGGAAGTACATGTAGGCCCTGAAGATAATTAAAGAAAATAATTACAAAATAAGAAAGTGTCAGGTCGGCCTTAATGTTAAAAGGAAGTGACATAAATGGCATAAATAAATATCATTATACATTCATTTGAAACACAAATTGAATTTCATAGGAAATCATAAGTAAAGAATGCCAGATTTCAAGGGAGGATAACGTATTTTGGTGATGTGTTCTAAGGTATGTTATTTTTAGGTCATCTTACCATTTTTTCTATAACTCTTTTTCTAGAATGATTCAGATGGTGAAATTGCTATGTTATTGAGAAGACATATCAAGGTACATGTGGTAAAATTTTCAGTTCTTTATTCACTACAATTATGGAGATACCCTTTGTGGAAGATAGGGATTTTGACCAGTCCTGAAGCTAGTCAATAAACAGGTGTTCCTGGTAAAATAGTCATAACTTATTCACAGAGAATCCAAATGATGTGGGACAAATTGCATTGGAAATATTACAGAATTTAGTTTCTCTTGTGTGATTTTTAGAATGCGATGTTAAATATTTCATGCGAGGCATTCTATATAAGTTCGGTCTCCTGAATAAACTAGAATTGAACAAGGTTTACCATTCTCTCTATAACTTCTTTTTGGGGAGGATTCAAGGAGTGAAACTTGGAGAAGTTTCATAGAATAAACTGAATAATATTATCTAAAGGATCATATTATTCCAAGAATTGAATAATTTTAGAAATTGAAAAAGTCTCAGGAAGCATTATCAGGTTCTATGTGATGATTGGTTGATCGTGATGATTTATTGTGAAGTTTTATTATCTATCATATATTCTTGGGCAGAAGGAAGGGGCAAGGATGGAGAGTTCAACTATATCTTGATATTGGAGGATTGTATCTTCCTCTTGGAGGTTTATCCCTCCCTTTACACTTGGAAGTTGTAGCTACCTTTGGAAGTCATTACTTCCCTTGAACAATAACTATTTATTATTTCTCATATATTGGGCATGGTGTATTATGGTGTATTGGTGTAACTCTTATACTATTGTTCATTGCTCATTGGATATAATTGAATGGTTTAAGTTTAAGTTGAAAAAGGTTTTAAATATTACTTGATACTGATTCACCTCCCTCTCAGTATCAACAATAGACAAACTAGTGAAAAAGTCAGGGGGAACGTACAACCTCTGTGAGCCTAGTCAAGCCTTGTGATCCATGAGAAAAAGTCAAGGCATCTAGCAAAATTTAGGTTGAACATAAAATTCCTATGAGATAGAAATAAACAATATTCATTATATTGAAAGTGATGTAAATGAATTGATCTAATGCAATGGAATGTGTAAAATTTCCCACCATGAAGTGAAATTTGAATTTCCAAGTTGAGAGTCAAGTTGAATGAGTTGTTAAATTGAAGTTGTAAAAGGTCAAGTTAAGAGTGAAGTTGAATGAGTTTTTAAACTCAAGTTGTAAAAGTCAATTTGCATGCGTGGAATGCATGCATGAAAAGTGGAATGCATGGCATGAATGCATGCCAAGTGGCATGCAGGGCATGCATGCATGACAAGTTGCAGTGTTGGTGTCCATCAAAGGAAACAATAATTCTCTCCATGACATTGCTGGTATCTCAGTTAATAGAGAGGTAATATATTAGTTAATAGAGAGGAAACATATCAGTCAATAAAGAGGCAACAGATCAGTCAATAAAGGACTATTGGTCATATCCAATCAGAACACTTAATCATAATTATAACAATAATCATGGAAAGGTATCCAATCATAGAAATACTAATAACAAGGTATGTAATCATACAAGTAATCAAAATTTTCATAATCAAGTTGAAATATTACATAAGAAGAAAGACATGGTTATCCAGGTAGACCTAGAAGAACAAAAAATACCTAATGATATTACAACTCAATAGACAAAATACAAAATACAACTCAAAATACAAAATACTTGAATCTCAACTTGAATCTTAATAGTAATTGCAGAGACTTTCACATTTCTTATTTTGCAATGAATATTTGTCTTGGTAAGACAGATGGTATTCCATAGGCCTACCATTTAATAGAATAAAACCATAGGCCTAACATTCTAGCGAGGGAGATTTGGAGAATCAGCTAGATTTGTGAGGTATTGAAAAAATCTACGGGGAATGTACAACCTTTGTGATTCAAACCAAAAATCAGGATGATCGAGATGATATATGATCTTGTGAGTCTAACTAAGGAAAATAAAAAAGTCAAGATTTAAGTCTAATGAAAATTTCAAGGGTAACGTACAACCTCTGTGTGCATAGACAGTCTAGTGAAAAAGTCAAGGGGAACGTACAACCTCTATGAGCATAGATAGACTAGTGAAAAAGTGAGGGGGAACATACAACCTCCGTGAGCCTAGTCAAGCCTTGTGATCCACGAGGAAAAGTCAAGGCATCTAGAAAATGTTAGGTTGAATGCAAAATTCCTATGAGCTAGAAACAAACAATATTCCTTATATTGCAAGTGATGTAAATGTATTGATCTAGTGCATTGGCATGTGTAACATTGTCCACCACGAAGTGAAATTCAAATTTCCATGTTGAGAGCCAAGTTGAATGAGTTGTTAAAATCAAGTTGTAAAAGGTCAAGTTAAGATTCAAGTTGAATGAGTTGTTAAACTCAAGTTGTAAAAGGTCAAGTTGCATGCATGGCATGCATGCATGACAAGTGGAATGCATGGAATGCATGCATGAAAAGTTGTAACGTAGGTTTCCATCAAAGAGAGTGATAAGTTTCTCCATGACAATGTTGATATATCAGTTAATAGAGAGGAAATATATCAGTTAATAGAGAGGCAACATATGAGTCAATAAAGAGGTATCATGTTAGTTAATAAAGCACCATCGGTCATATCCAATCATAAAAATTAATCATAAAAACATTTATAATCATAGCAATAATCATGGAAAAGTATCCAACCACAGAAATAATAATAACAAGGTATGAAATCATATCAGTAATCAACATTTTCATAATCAAGTTGAAATATTAGATAATAAGAAAGACATGGTTGTCCAAGTAGACCTCGAATAAGAGAAAACAACTCATGATATTACAACTCAGTACACACAAAATCAACTTTGCATATCAGTCGATACAAACTACAAGTTGCAGCTTACACAGGCTGCGAGTTGCATCCTACACATGATGCGAATATCAACTGGTACAGATTGTGAGTTGCATCATACATCGGCTATGAATATCATCTGAGCTAGGTTGGGAGTTGTAGCTTACACAACATGTGAATATCATTTGATACAGGATGTGAGATAGAACATACAAAGGATGCGAGTATCAACTTACACAGGCTGTGAATATTAGCTGATATAGGTTGTGATTAGTATCATATAGATCAATAATTATATAAATCCAGAAAAGGCAGAAGTTTATCACTCAGGAAACACACGAATTATTCCACAGTGCTTGTATACAACATACGTATTTATCAACAAGTTTTTGCGTCTATTACAAGTTACACAGTCTGGTATAAGTCATCTTGGAAATCTTGTTAAGAGAATAATTTCATGGTGGAATATTTGTAAGTCATCATTCATTACTAATGCAATAAAAGAGGATTGTTTGTTGGGTTTTTTCTCCCCATATAGGGTTTCCCCAAGGTATATGTATTGTGATATTGCATGTTGGTAAATTCTTATTGGCTTTTCTATTCTAGTTTATGGAGTATAGTAAGTTGAAATCAAAGTGTTGAAGAACTTAAAGTAATAATCAACATATTATATCATGATAGAAAACTAAAAAACTATAACCCCAATCCAAAAACCCCTCAACCTTATCACCATTGATCCTTATAACATATATTTTATTAAGGACTGCCAATGAAAATTAAATAGAAAATCAAGGAAGAAAAACCTGCAAAACTTCCATTTTCTTTTAATCTATATCTATGTCGGTCCTTAAAGTTATTTTTCTATATCGCATTCCTTTAACGATAGTTATGAAACCATTTATTGGAGAACCAATTTCAATGATTCCTTTTGCATAAAGTGGCCACCCGTTATATGGTCTAGAGTGCACTTAGATTGCAAACAAATTTACCACTTACGGGATTTGTCTATAATACACTTAAATAGGTCATGTAATTTACAGTTTCAAGCCATAGTTACAGTTATGATTGGTTGTTTTACAATATATTAATGGTACATCAATAACTGATGTGGGTATTGTCTATTAGAATTATGGGTATGTCACACATAATGCTAATACTTTGCAAAGTCTCTCCATCCTTCATCATGTAGATCTCTCTACACCCATGTCCTCCATCTCTCAGGCAAAGAATTAGAAATTCAGGTAGGAAAATCAACATCTTGTGGTGGCTTAGCCTTTATTTAAAACTCTTTCACAGGGTTGACTAGAACTTCCATGCCGAGGGAATCAAAATCCCCCTCTCGCACAAATTTACCATGCTGAGGGCACCAAAACCCCCCTCCCACGCAAACTGATCAAAAGTGAAGTTTCGAAATTTTCAAAATATAATTTATATGAAGTGAATAAATTTTAAAAACCTATTGTATAATACATTAATAGAAAGATAATGGATATCCATTACCGATTTCGACAACATGATGTCAGGTTTGGCTGGATAAGTCTCCTCCTCTGTCATTGTCCAAATGTGTGAGTTGCTCTACGAGTGTTGAAATGGGTGGTTGGGTTTTACTACTCTATGCCTAGTCTTGGAATGGGTGGTGTGACCCTTTGATACTATGAGATGGGAGAGACTGGCCTTAATTTGTTTCTCTAGTTGTCATGAATGGGTGCGCGAGTGGGCTAGTTTTTGTTTTAGTTTTAGTATTAGTGTTTATGTTATGCTTTTTTCATTGTTTTTATTTTTATTTTTTGTTTTTAATATATTAATATGTAATAAATATATAATATATATATCTAGTTTTATGTTTTAGTTTTTATGTTATGTTTTTTTATTTCCATTTTTAATATAATTAATATATATATATATATATATATATATATATATATATAATTAATATTAAATATTTTCAAAAATAGTATAGACAAGGGGAATCTGACTGTTTAATTAAAACAAAGAATTGTGATCGTCCTTGTAGATGCTGACACAATGTGATTTATACCCAATGCTCTGCATGTGAAAGTGAAGAAATTCAACCAAGCACGGTTAAACGAGGGGAGTAACTATGACTCGTTTAAGGTAGAAATATGCCTAGTCATCTAATTAGTTACATGCATGAATGGATTAACAATATTCCCACTATCCCTAGCTACTATCTTATATATAAATTACAACCATTGGATATTAGCCCAAAATACTAACCCCTATAACTCATAATTCTTCATCCCTATCAACCTTGATCCTTATAACCCTTAACTCATAGGTCTTGCAATCCTTAAATCTATACACTATAACATATAACAACATATTTGTAATCCTTATAACCCCGTAAACTTTACCGTATTACCCTTCATCGATAACCCAACTAAAATTGTAATCCCAATGGCACATAAACCCTATCTCATAACTCCTAAGAATGTATCAACCCTAATTCCTATGACCCTTAGCTATCCCCTATGAGCCCTAACCATAGCCCCTTGTAACTTATAACCCATTTAACCATTAACTCCAAAAATAATGATATAACACCTATCCCTTAACCTTTATAATCTTAGACAACTAACCCTGATAAACATTATTATTCTAACCTCTAACATTTATAATTATAACACTTAAACTTTGTAATTCTAAAACCTAAACTCTAACACATACATCTCCTAACCCTTACTTTGAATAACACTTATAACTCCTAATTGTTATAACCCGTGTTAGTTTTAACCCTATAATAACCATTATCCAAAATGAGTAAGCCCTAACCCTATGACGCCTATAACCATAAACCTTTAAGGAATTGTAAATGACATAATTAACCTAGAACACATATGAAATTTTTAAAAACTAACCCTTAGAACCTCTATCAAATATAATCATATCACTTCTATAAACTTCTTGATGATTTTATTTCTTGGTTTTCTAGTTGTTTGACCCACCACATACCACATGAGTTTTTTCTGATGGAACTAGTTGTTGGACTCAAAATCTAGCTTCATTAGCCTGGGCCATTTATTTACCCTCCCAAATGCTACTCCACTCAAGTAGTATGTGCATAGGACCAACCACCAACAATAACATTGAATACACCATGGTGACTGAATTTCTCATTGATGTGACACAAGTTCAAATCGAACACCTCAAGGTCCACTTGGATTCTCAGATCCTCATTCCTATAAGTGATAATCAATTTCTATATAGCATTGCAAATGAAGTCATATATATTTTCATTTGTCTCATTAACACATTCATAAGAACTAGTAAGTAGAAAAAATTGTTGCATATCATTTCTATCACACTATTAACCATAATGAATGCTAAGAAATGAAAAACATGAATATACATTGTGTTCATCATCAAACACATAATCATAAGTGGAAAAAAATCATGTGTGTGTGAAGCACCCGGATAAACAACCCCCCCCCCCAAAAAAAAAAAAAACGATTTTCTTCTTGATTTTATCTTAAACATACCCATTCCCTGGGTACCTCTAACTTCACCCTCTTAGACTAACTCAAAATTTTTATACCAATTAATTATTAAAGACGCATGAAATGGGCACATGGAAATAATCAAGATTCATGCTAAAATTAAAAAGAAGTATTAATCATGCTATGCACATCAATAACCAACAAGAAGGCATCTTAAAAATACTTATTTCAGAGATAACACACACTGGCATGTCAAATTTCCATCCATACAAGCACAAATTCAAAATTTTTTAATGTTGGCCCCATCAACATGTCAGTTATAAGTGGGGTCAAGTACATGCGCATGCGTGCCTTGCTGTTGGTTTTTTATATAATAACCAAAAAATATTTGATGATCGAATTGTTTTTTTAACTCATGTTTGATTCCATAAACCCTCCCATAGTGTCAATGCATGTGAGTTGTCCTAGCATGTCAAATTTCAGTCCATAAAAGCACAAATTGAAAAAATTTCAACATTAGCCCCATTAAAATTAATTATTCTATAGGTTTGTTGTTTGATATTCGAAGGGTTTGTGGGAGTCATTTTCGAGTATGTAAACCCTCCCATATTGTCATTGTATGCATCTATTCTAACCATGTCAACATTCATTCCATACAAGCACAAATTGAAAAAATGTCAATGTTTTCCCCATTCACATGTCGATTATAAGCGGGGTCAAGTACATGAGCAGGCACACATTATTTTTTACTTTTGATAGAATAACCAAATAATATTTTATTGTGTACTTTTTTTTTAACTCATGTTTGAGTCCAAAAACCCTCCCATACCATCAATGCAGGTGTGTTGTCCTAGCATGCCAAATTTTAGTCCATAGAAGCACAAATTGGAAGGTAAAAACTGACGAGAAGGCCATTAATTTTCATGGCTTCTTTCATGATTTGGTATTTTTTCTATATGTGAAATTTGTGTGCTCAAGAATCATATTTCCATTGTTTTGAGCATGCTCATCACCTGATATTCACATAAAATTTCTCAAATTGGCATATAATAAACCTGAATGAGCTTCTCTTGCTTTCAAGAATAATTAATTCTCAACTGAACAATGGAAACCACATGAAGGTGGAAGCTATAATTATTTCCCTCCCCCTCACCTCACTCTCAATTCCCCCATAGATAATTTGATGTAATAAAGAACATGTAACACACTACATACAAAAATGGCATAAAAATTAAAATATGTAATGAATGTGTATAATTAAACACTTAAAAAACAATAAATCATATAATTACTAAATATATAATTAATAGAATAAATCATAGAAAACATAGAATCAATTACCTCATCCATTTCAACTTTTAAAGATCATTCATCTTCTTCTTCATCCAAATCAACATATGTATCATTATCTAATTCAGAATCGATAATGTTGAAAGGATCGTTGATATCATTACAATCATCAACATCATTTTCGCTATCATCATTGACATCATAAATGAGAAAATTTTGTTCTGCATTTGGATGATCAACTTCTTTGATTTCATTATCTGACACATCTGCAGCCACCTGCTCCTGATATGCACCATCAACATCTTATTCAAGATTATTTTTTTCCTCTACATGATTATATTTTACTCGTCTTCCTCTTGGATCATATCTAACAATGTATGACCAACCTTCTTTACCAGGTACCTCTGAATAAAAGAATTGCTCTGTAACAACCCTAGTTAAATAGTTACATAGGGTTTATCAAGTATAGTTAATTAAATAATTAGCTGTCCTAATATATTTTAGTTAAACAATGATTATTTATTAATAATATTAATTAATTAATTAATTGTTTATATATGTTGATTAATTAATTAATTAACTCATTAAAAGTTAGGGTAATGAATTAAGAGCTTAATAATTTTTATTTATTTTAAAACTTTATGTATGCATGGGGATGAAGCATTGAGTGGAGGGATAAGGTGATAAATGGAAGGATAAGGTAATAAATGGAGGGATAAGGTGGGTGGCATTAAAGGAGGGTAGGAGTCGGTGAATGCAGGGGGATATGACTAGGCATAGGCCTTCGGGGAATGGATTATGAAAATTTGGGAGAGGAGCATTATTGCAGGAGAGGACTGTATTTTCTGAGGGATATTTTTTGGTTTGGAGTTTGGGTGAATTGTTGTAGGGGGCACCAGGTTGCTGGGAGTTTTGGGCTTAGGGGCTAGGAATCCTCACGGAATCCTGGAGCTAGTGAGCCAGATAGGTTGCTCCTAGCTCGTTGGGTGGTTAGTCGGTTTTGGGCAGGGTTTGGTTAGAGCATCAGGCAGAGTTTTGGGCAAAGCAACAGAGAGGACAACCAGATATTGGGAAAATGGCATCATCCAGAGGTATCTATATTCATGAATTTGCTGGGTTATGTGGTTGTTATGTAATTTACTAGATTGTTGTTCATAAATTTAAATTTATGGTACGTATATGCTGAATATTGAAATTGCTTATTTCTTATACGTCGAAATGCGAAATGAAATTGCTTATTGCTTATGCTGAATAATCTTAATGTTTAAATTTATAATTTTTTTTAGGCTTTGTTAAATAAGGTCATTACACATGGTATCAGAGCTTTAGTTTGAGCCACTAGAGCCTTAAGGGCCTACCCACCTACCCACATGTGAGAAGTACAGTTCAGGAATGGAACTGTTCCAACCGTGAAATTTAAAAAAAAAACAAACCTATAATAGTTGTATTGAAACCCTGAAACCCTTTAATTAGATGAAAATCCAAGCTCTAGCTCCATCTCTTCCTAACCTGCAAGCCAAGCACAAATTCTTTTTTCATCACATATATAAATACAAATGACATACATATTGAAAATGTAAAGGAAGCATTTATGCCAAAACATGGAGATAATTGCATAATGTTATTGTCTGAGTTCTTATTATAATGCACCCTCGATCTAACAATTCATTTATCACACAAGCATTCGGAGAATTATTTTTTTTCATTTTGAGATGGAAAATGCTCATGGCTCAAACCAATAACCATGCTTATTTCAAAGATATATATATTTTTTAATTTTTTTTGGGGATGGTAAAGCCTAGGGTTCAAAACAAACTTTCATGCCTGATAAGGCCCTCACCTTTTGTGCAGGTCACCCTCTTTTTTTTTTTTGCACTCTATACCTCATTCACCCAACAAGCAAATGGTACCGATATATTCCTTTCCAGCTATAATTTCTTCCTGGAACGTTGGTACTATATCAACAAAAGATGAATTTAGTCAAGGAAACATACTTAAAAGCTTGTTGCTACCAACGACAAGGCCCAGCTTTCATCAAAAAAACAAATGTGGGGTGCTAGTATACCCTCTCTCTTGGATTTTTGTGGACCAAAACCACTTGATATCCTAAGCATAAAGGAGGGAATCTTTCCAAAGGTTGCATACAAAAAAACTATGGGGTGCTAGTATACCCTCTCTTGAATTTTTGTGGACCAAAACTGCTTGATATCCTGAGCGTAAAGGAGGGAGTCTTTCATGGCCCTAGGAAGTCCACAATAGCCACTGACAAATTGACTTGTACAAGATTGACTTTTGTGTGTTGTGGAGAAAATAAGTCTAAACAACAAACATAAAATAAAAAAAAAATAAAAAAAATCAAGATGTATCGGAGCTTGGCCCAAAACCTTGACAGGTGGTTCGAAGACAATACAAGGAAATCAAAGCAATGCGAATAGTCAAAACATGTCAAGAATTATGGTTCACATTCTGTATTTCCAAAACCTGATCTCGTTCATGGTGAGATGCGTTAGAGATAAAGATAACCCAAATCAAAATTACATCCAGAAACTGAGCATAGACCTGCCACCATGTGAGGGCTTGCTCCACTGTGTGAACCACTACAACCATGATCTTACCTTGTCAAGTCATGTTGGTCTGAGTCTTGACATAAGATTCAAGACTTGGATCCATGCGTCCAAGTGTAAATACTCCAGAAGGAAATGGATTCGCAGAGACGTGCATAACAGTCACACCCATGTGACCAAAAATTTCTCAGAGTTCATCAAATTCCTAGGATTAACAACATTTAATAAATAAACATAGAAGAAAATAGAGCCTGAGACCAAGTGCCAAGGAATAAGCCCACAAAGGATGTAAAGTATAGAAATAAAAAAAGATTACAACAGCAGCCCATCACCAAGTTTCCGGTACCAATACCAAGTGACAAGAGGGAGCTGGTCAACAGTATGCACAGGGCATGATCATTTCAGAAATTAAAAAAAAAAAAATGGGTTATAACTCATCATGACCAATATCTAATTTGGAAGTCGAGCCAAATATCATATCAACCAAACGCAGCCCTAGAACTGAGAATCACTCACAACAAAGGTTATCGGGCAAAAGCTAATCCATCGGTCACACTCCAAGTTAAGCACGAAAACTAAGCGCCAAGCCCACACACAAGGCACCACTGAAGGAAGGAGTTGTGAGTTGGAAATAGTGCACTACGCATCAAAGCTTCATAGAGACCAAGCGCCAAAGCCAAGGTCACAAAATCATGCCTTGCACAACAGAGAAAATATACAAAAAAAAAATATAAACATATATATATACTGGCCTGTAAGGCCCATGTATGACCAACCCACCCATCAAATGACTTGAGAAATAGACCAAACATGTAGACTAATGTTAAAAAAAAAAACAACAAGCCACATTGCAACTTGGCATTGAACGCGTCAAAGCCCAGTGGCCAAGGCCCCGTGCCAAGCCACGAAGGAGGAGCTCATGCGTGCTTTTGCACTTCACATTACCCATAGGGAGGAGCCTATGATGGTGCGGGGCCAAACCCACAGAGACATTATGCCTTCCCTCTAATGAAAAAAAAATTAAGAAAATGAAAATGAAGCTTTGGAGGCAGACCGCCTTTGCCGAATATAGAGATGCATGTAGGGTTTGAGGATAGAGGGATGTGTAGGGTTAGGGTTTGGGGGTTTTGGGAACTAAGAGAGGGAAAGAAGGGCACGTAGGCCTCATGCGAGGTCCCACGATGCCCTCGAGTCATTCTATTTTTTTTTTTTTTAATTTTATTCTAAACCCTTTGGGTTTTAATTATTTAAAACATTTCTTTTTTATATAATTGAAATTTGATATTTTACACACTAAAATTTAAATTTAAAGATAAATAAAAATAACAATAAGTAAGATATAAGAAATTAAAAAAAAATATTTAGGATATTTTAAATGAATAATTTCATTTTTAATTTTAAATTTAAGTAACAAATTTCAATTAAAAAAAAAAACATTGATAATAGTATTAATTAATTAGTAACTAATTAACTACTGGTTTGATGGATTAATTAATTAAATGTGTAATTAACATTAATATATTTATTAATGTTTAATAATTAACATAACATTATGTTACTAATAAATTTTTATTTTATTGATTAAATTTTGTTGGAGAGGATGAGTTTTGAACTGGTGACCTATTCACCGAGTATAGAGATTTCATCGAAGACCATACACCACTGCACCATGATAGTAATGGTAGGTTAAATGTGTTGATCACATGCGAGAGATTCAGTAGTTTTCTTAGGAAAAGACACCAAGATTAGATGCTTTAACCCTAACCTAGCCACTTCCCTTAAAGAGAGTAATGTCTGTTTACAGACAAGTAAAAAAAAAAACTTACGCCTAACCCTGTTTTCTAGTTAAGTTGCGCAAATGGAAAATGTCCTTGAACTCACCCTAACAACTTTGGTTGATGCAGGTTAAATCATACAATATGGTTAGGACTCGAGGGAATTGAGGCAGAGGGGCATCGTCGCAGGGACCGCCACCACCATCGTCAGAACTAGCTCTCATACTGCGCTCTTTGGAGGCCATAAATGAGACTTTAAAGCGGCGACAACCAACAAGGATCGAAGTGGAGCCCTGACCATATGGAACGGGTAATCCAGAAGTGTCGAGGGATTCAGGGGGAAGATCTCCACCCGAATACATCACTAGAGAACTGCAGAAGATCAAACTTCTGGAGTTTGCCAGGGATCCTGCCAGTGAAAGCGCAGAAGCATGGTTGGAAGGCATGAGAAGGTGTTTTTACTTAAGGGACTATGCATCCACCTCAAAGGCGAAGATAGCAATTTTTCAGTTGAGAGACAGTGCCTCGAACTAGTGGGGAAACCTAGAAAGACAACTTCATCTTACCCCAAACACCGTATCTTGGGAACTTTTCGAGGAGAGGTTCGGAAGGAAATATCTGCCAGCTTACTATGAGGAACAAAAGGTAGGAGCATTTCATGCTCTAGTATAGGGAAGCAGGACCATAGAATAATATGAGATTAGGTTTATGGAATTGGTCAAGTATGTTTCATCTATGGATAATGACCAACGATAGGCATAAAACTTTGTCTATGGGTTGAACCCTAAGATAAGGGCTATGGTGCAGATGTGGAAACCATATTCAGTAACAGAAGCTATGGAAAATGTGCGTTATGCAGAGGAACACATGAAATTAACCGAAGGTATGAGACTGACCTTTTGCATCATCTTGAGTTCGTGGGGAAGTCCCCTAGGACATTTCCCAGGGGAGGGGGCTCAAGGCCACCTCCATATGGTAACAGAGTTGCACCAAGGAAAATAGCCGTAGGGATCTCAATGGAAACAAGTGTAGCATCTCCTTCATCACCAATGATGTAGGCAGGTCCACAACCATCTCAAGGATCAACTACTAGGGGTAGGGGTTCTAGGGGAAGGAACTCATTTCAGAGACATTCATAGAACAATGCGCACATTCAATCTAGTATTACCTGTTGGGGATGTGGAGGACCCCATTACCAATGTGACTACCCAAAGTTACAATCATGATTTGTGCATAGAGAAGGAAAGGCCCTGATGGGAAGAGCAAGTAACAGCCACCAGATTTATGCAACAATTCATAATTGCTAGGCCGAACATTAATCCATAGTGGTGGAGTCATTAGGTACGCTAAATCATATCAATGTTAAAATTTTATTTGATTTTGGTGCGACAGATAGTTTCATTTCACCATATGCATTAGAAAAGAGTGGGTTGGTAGCCTACGAGCATGATGACTTTAAACAAGTCGAGATGGCTTCGGGGGAAAAACAAGTTGTAGGACCTAGCGTTGATAATTGGATAGTATACCTGGGAGTGTGTACTACTAGGTTGAAGGTATACGTCACTGCTCTCAGGGTGTATGACCTAATCATTGGAATGGATTGGTTAGAAGCTCATTGGGATTTGGTAGATTGTTTCACAAAAAGGGTTCTTTGTGTCGATGAGGAAGGAAGACCAGTAGATATCTAGGGTGTACGAAGAAAGGTTTCATTACACTTTATCTCAACTATGAAGGTTAAGCAATGCTTGAAGCAAGGGTGTCGACTATATGTAGTGGAAGCAGTGAATGAAAGGAAGGGACCCTGATTATATCAATACCCTGTATTGTAAGAATCTAAGGATGTTTTTTAAAATGAGTTACCAGGGTTACCTCCTGAGAGGGATCTTGATTTTACTATTGAGATAAAACTTGGTGCAGAACCAATTTCCAAGACTTCGTATTGGATGACAATGCTGGAACTTTGTGAGTTGCAAATGCAGTTGAAAGAGTTACTGGACTTAGGGCTAATAAGGCCCATTGTCTCACCTTGGGGTGCAACAATAATTCTTTTGAAGAAGAAGGATGGTTCCTTACGACTACGTATAGATTACAGGGACTTGAACCATGCTACAGTGAAAAATAGGTACCCAATGTCACGAATAGATGACCTCTTCGATCAGATGAAAGGAGCAGCGGTATTCTCAAAGATTGCTTTGCGATCAGGGTATCACCAGTTAAGGATTAAGGAAGGAGATATTCCTAAAACTACCTTTTGAACTCGGTTTGTACATTACGAGTTTGTCGTAGTACCTTTCATATTGACCAATCCACCAACCATATTCATGAGCCTCATGAACGGAGTATTTCGAAAATACCTAGACCATTTTGTACAAGTCTTTCTAGATGACATCCTCATCTATTCCAAGAATGAAAGAGAACATGAGAAACACTTGTGAGTGGTGTTGTCCCGCCTTAGAGGAAAAAAATTGTATGGGAAGTTGTTGAAGTGTTCCTTCTTCTAGAGAGAAATCCACTATTTAGGTCATATCATTTCCGGTGAAGGAATCTCTGTGGACCAAGAAAAGGTAAAGGCCATTATGGAGTGGCTAGTGCCAAAAAATGCCCATGAGGTGAGAAGCTTCATGGGGCTAGTAGGTTATTATTGGAGATTTGTGGAAGGATTCTCAAAAATAGCGAAACCCATCACCACTTTGCAGTGCAAGGGGTTCAGGTATGAATGGACAAAAAAATGTGATAGTGCATTCATTGAACTTAAGAGGTTACTAACAAGTGTGCCAATTCTACGACTGTCGGATATGGAAAAGGACTTCACAGTATACACGGATGCCTCGAAGAAAGGGTTGGGGGCCATGCTAATGCAGGATGGAGGAGTGATAGATTATGTGTCAGGGAAGTTGAAGAAACACAAAGAGCTATAGACAACTCATGATTTAGAGTTGGCAGTTGTAATGCTAGCTCTGAAACTTTAGAGGCACTATCTTGTGGGGCGAAACTTTGAGTTCAAAACAGACCATCAAAGTTTAAAACATCTCTTCACTCAAAGGGATATGAATGCCCGAAAAAGGTGATGGAGTGAGTTTATGAGTGAGTATGATTTTGGTATTTCATACATCAAGGCAAAGGAAAATGTGGTCGCAGATGCCTTGAGTAGGAGACCACGTGTCTTCTCCTTGGTACCCTTAGAACTCAATCTGACGGAATGTGTGTTGATGCAACTCCAAGGAGATAGTTGGTATTTAAAGGTTACTTCAAACCTCTAGAGTGGGAGGTAGTTAGATCCAAAGTATGACGGATATAGTTTTGAATTAGATGGACTATTGAGATATTAGGGAAGGATGTACATCCCTGAAGATGGGGATATTTGAAGCATCATACTGAAGGAATCCCATAGAGCACTTTATTGTGTGCATTCAGGTGTGAAGAGGATGTACGCAAACATGAGGAAACTTTTCTTCTAGGTAGGCATGAAGCGTGATGTAGTCCACTTCATCGCCAAGTGCCTAGAGTGTCAACAAGTGAAAGATGAGCACCATCACCCGATAGGCCTCCTACAACCACATGATGTTCCTATGTCCAAGTGGGAAGTCATGTCTATGGATTTTGTTGTGGGGTTACCACTCACATCTCATAGACACAATGCCATTCTTGTGATAGTGGATAAGTTAACCAAGAGTGCTCATTTTATTCTGGTTAGAGACACTTACAATGTCACTGATGTGGAACGTGTGTTTGTAAGTGAGCTTATTCGTTTGCATGGGATACCTAAGAAGATCATTTCAGATAGGGACTCCAGATTCACTTCTAGGTTTTGGACAAGTTTGCAATCATCATTAGGGACTCAGTTGAACTTAAGCACAACTTATCATTCTGAAACAAATGGGCAAACTGAGAGGGTAAATCAAGTCATGGAAGACATGCTTAGGATGTATGTCATGGATAATAAAACCTAGTGGGAGAAGTACCTACCTTTGGTAGAGTTTGCCTACAATAACAGTTTTCATATCTCCATCGAAATGCCACCCTACGAAGCTCTATATGGAATGCCATGCAAAACACCATTGAGTTGGGAAAGATGTAATGAACCTCTCGTTCGTCACGACAACAAACCTCCTATAACAAGTGCAAATTTTTTTTTTTGTTACAGGTGTTTGTGCGCGTGTACAAGGGAAACAACACATTTGACTCTACGTCGCCACCTGATGACTAACAACACACAACAAAGATGAACACCACAAGAAGAAATAAGGAGTGCAACAAGTAACTGCAAGCATTAAACGACAAACTGTGTTATGTACAGTACGAACACAGATGGAAGAATCCATAGTAGTAGATTTTACTATTTCTACACAGGAAAGCAGGGTATTTAATCTTAGTTCTCTACTCTGGAGAGAGAGAATGTGATATAGGCTCCTAGCTGACTATTCAGGAAGAAACTAGTAATCTATATCGGAAGGTCATAGTGGTGGGAACTTTGCCTTTAAAGAGCCCGCGACTACTGATACGATCTTAGAGGTGTGTCGCAAGAGTGGAAACCTTGCCTTTAAAAGGCTCGAGACTCTTGATACGACACTGGATTCTTTACCCAGAAAAAATAATCACACACACAGACCAAGCAAATAATGGTTACAACCAAGTACAACTTTAATTTAACAATGGACTACAACCAATAAGAGTCTTAAGGCCATTCCAATTGGCAACTTCTAGATCATGATTTGTCATCAAGGTACCCTCTAAACATCATTCAAGGGACCTTATTTTGCAAGTTTGAACTTTGACTGGGTTAATAGTTAACAAAATAATTAGTCATTGGTTACAATCATGAATTTATTGAATAGTTCCAATTGTCATTAACGCAATAACTAACATTCATATTTAATCATAGACTGATAATTAACGACATATACTAAAATTATTGACGCAATCATGGAAAAATTTACATTAACATTCATTCGATGATCTAAGCTTGTAATTCGATTGACAATGATTATGAACCATTAATTATCTCGACCCGCCCTAATCATAAATCCATAATTAACACAATATTATAAATTTTATGTTATCAATAACTTACAACGATGGCAATAAAAAGGAAGACCTTCAGAAGTACTGTTATCTCCCAAAAACATGTGTTACAACAACTTTCGCAATCAACAGGATATATAAAATATCAATACTCTATGGAAGGAAAAATATAGATGTACTCCATTATAACCATAGAAAATGAGAGAGCTCTATATAACCAATCAATTTGACAAATTATCAATAAAAACCCTATATCATTATCAACCGAGCATTGCTTCAACAGTAATCATCAAGACCAAGTGTTATACTTATTCATGTTTCATTTATAATAATTAATTATGTCCACAATGAAATAACGGAACTCAACTAATATTAATGGAATGAGTTACACTTAAACGACAACAATAATGAATTGATATGGTGGTAACTAAACACTTAAGAATAAGATTTAATTAAGAACATAATAAGACATTCATTAAAAAGAATAACCAGATATATATTTTAATTAATGAACGAAAGGCAGAGAATCTATAGGGTGAGTTATGGAACCCAAAACATGTTGATTGATCTACGCTATTGACTAGCTCTCTTTTTCAATGGATAAATCATAAATTTAAATTCACCAATAAACAAGTAATAATATCAAGCAGGAAGCCAAGATAGCCATAATACGACCAGAACGAATTCTCAGATCTAAATTTAAAAAAACTAAAATGCCCATACAACTATTGCCAGAACGAATTCTCAGATCTAAATTTACAAAAATGAATATGCCCATACAACTATTGCTAGAACGAATTCTCAGATCTAAATTTACAAAAACCAAAATGCCCACAGTGATATACAAAATGCCCACAGTAATAGAAAATGCCCATAGTAATATAAAAATGCCCACATCAATATAAAAACGCCCACAAAAATTTATAAACGCCCACAGTCATCTAAAAATGCCCACATCAATATAAAAACGCCCACAGAAATTTATAAATGCCCACAGTCATGTAAAAATGCCCAGGGTAATATAAAAATTCCCACAATGATATGGAAACGCCCACAGTGATACAAAAACGCCCTCTGTAATATTTAAACGCCCACGACAATATGAAAATGCCAACGGCAATATGAAAACACCCACGGAAATATGAAAATGCCCAGATTAAAACAAAATGCCCATGGCAATATGAAAATGCTCAGATTAAAACAAAATGCCCACGGCAATATGAAAATGCTCATATTAAAAAAAAATGCCCATGGCAATATGAAAATGCTCATATTGAAACAAAACGCCCACGATAATATGAAAATGCTCAAATTGAAACAAAACGCCCACGGCAATATGAAAATGCTCAGATTGAAACAAAATGGCCACGGCAATATGAAAATGCCCAGATTCAAACAAAACGCCCATGGCAATATGAAAATGCTCAGATTGAAACAAAACGCCCACGACAATATGAAAATGCTCAGATTGAAACAAAACGCCCACGGCAATATGAAAATGCTCAGATTGAATAGGAATAAGGCCCTTGCCTTATTGCGTACCCCTTAGAATCATTGTGAGTGATTGTCGCAGTTTGCCCTCATGGCATCATGGATCCTCTCGAACTAGGTAATTGTTAACCTACAGTTCGAGCCACGACGGGAGTGCTAGTAGGTTGTGGCAGGGATGCTGTCCACACCTCTCCCTCAACCTCTCTGGAAATAGTGGGTGGCCTCTTTACTCCATATGTGAGTCTGGTCGGCAAGATATCGTTAGCTTGCATCATCAACAATCGTGTCATAACATGTCAACATCATATCATCAAATCAATTAAATATCACAGTAAATAAATCAACCCAAATAGCACACTCCTTGACTCAATCTGGAGTCCAAGGGGTTCCACCGATGCCTCTACATCCTCAAGGTCCAAAACCCTGCACACTCAATAAAAATTAGTCAATAGCACCTGTCTACGTCAAAGCAGTAAAACATCATGTCATATATCATAATGCATCATAATCAAGGATAAATGTTTTAACATCATAAAAGTCTAGATCACTTATGAGCAAGTGTCCTCAAAGAATAAGTTTTCTCAGTGCGCTGGAGTGAGATGTTACATACACCCCCTCTTGGTATAAACTTTGTCCCGAAGTTTCTTAGTATCAATGCTGAAATAAAAGTACCACAGTATCATAAGTCTATCTATCAAACAAAAATGGGAATTGCTGGCGCATATCATATGCGTCCTCCCAGGTCGCCGAGTGCGGACTATAGCTATCCCACTAGACCTTGACCTGATCTACCGTTTGATTTCGTAACTATCGAACACGATGATCTAATATGTGGACCGGCTCAGCTGTGAGCGCTCCCTCGTCCGATACCTGTAAGGAACTCATGTCAATCACATGTGTAGGATCACTAATATAATGTCTCAAAACAGATACATGAAAAACATCGTGCATATGCCTAAAAGAATCAGGCAAGGCTAGTCGATAGGCCACAGGCCCCTTTCTCTCCACAATCTTGAAAGGTCCCATGAACCTAGGAGAGATTTTAGCTCCCTTTCCAAACTTTATCGAACTCTTATGTGGTTTAACCTGCAAGAAGACTCGATCGCCAACCTCATAACTACAGTCAACTCGGTGTGCATTGTCATAACTCTTCTGTCGATCCTACGCTTCTTTAATCCTTTATCTTATGGTTTGCATTTGCTCTTCCATTTCTTGGATCACTTCTGGTCCCACGAGGACCCTATCCTCAAGACGATCCCAACTCAAGGGCATCCGACATGGTCTCCCATAAATAAACTGAAAAGGCGCCATCTTAATGGTGCTCTGGTAACTGTTGTTGTAAGCGAACTCTACTAGAGGCAATAATTCCTCCCAACACTTTTGTTGGTCCATAACGTACATGCACAACATGTCTTCCAAGGTTTGGTTCATTCATTCGGTCTACTCGTCAGTCTCTAGGTGATATGCAGTACTAAAATTAAGTTGCGTTCCCAAGGCCTCTTGGAAACTCGTCCAAAATCATCCAGTAAACACCGATCCTTGATCAAATATAATCTTCTTAGGCACTCCATGCAGCCTCACAATCTCACTGATGAAAACTCTCGCTATGTCAGGTGCCTGATACATCATATGCACAAGAATAAAGTGAGCACTCTTCGTTAGAGTATTTACTACTACAAAAATCGAGTCGTGTCTCCTTGCCGTCAATGGCAATCCAACAATAAAATCCATCGAAATAACTTCCCATTTCGATTCCAGAATGGCATGTGGTTGAATTAATCCTTTCGGGTGTCTTTGTTCAGCCTTTACCTGCTGACACACTAGACATCTAGCCACAAAGTTGACTATGTCGGCCTTCTTTCCCTTCCAGAAGAATAAGGGTTTAAGGTATGCCCTCATCTTCGTGACTCCTGGGTGAGCCATGTAAACTACTCTATGAGCCTCGCTCAGGATCAACATCCTCAACTCGTCATTTGGTGGTATGTAAATCTGACCTCTAAACCTCAATAACCCATCGCTATAAAAAGAAAATCCCTCATATCGTGGTACCATCATTGTGTTTTGTCCGAAAAAAACCCTCGACCTCTATGTACCATTCATCATCACACTCTAAAGTGAGAATTTTCTCACGTAAGTTCGTCTAAAGAGGCAACACCGAGAAGATGCGTGGTCTCTGACTCAAAGAATCAACCACTCAGTTCACTATTCCCTTTATGTAAGTAATCTCGAAGTCGTACTCGCTAAGCAATTCTGACCAACGTCATTGTCGCGCGTTTAGGTCGCTTTCCGTAAAAATGTGTTGTAGTCCACAATGATCAGTCCTTAATTCAAATTTCCATCCAACAAGGTAGTCTCTCCAAACCTTCAAGGCATATACGATGGCTAATAACTCCAAATCATGCGTCGCGTAGTTCTCCTCATGGCTTCTCAGTTTCCTCGAAATGTAAGCAATCACTCATCTGTCTTGCATCAAGACTCCACCTAAACCTTCCTTTTATGTGTCAGTGCATACCAAGAAGTCTGCATCCATGTCAGGGACCTTTAGTATCGACGCTGTAGTCAACAACTCTTTAAGCCTTCGAAATGCTTCTGCACATTTCTTGGTCCAAACAAACTTCTTGTTTTTCTTCTGCAATTCCGTGATAGGATTTTCTATATTCGAAAATCCCTCTACAAACTGTCGATAGTATCCTACTAAACCCATAAAACTATGCACTTCTGTGACATTCATTGGCACAGGCCATTCCATAATAGCCTCAACCTTTGTTGGATCCACGACGATGCCTTCGCAGGAGATGACATGCTCTAAGTAGTGAATCCTTGATTGATAAAAAGAGAATTTGGACAACTTCCCATACAGTTTGTGCTCTCGTAAACACCGTAGTACTAAGCGCAAGTGATTGTCATGCTCCTCCATCATTCGAGAGTAGATCAAAATATCATCAATGAATACTTGGACGAACTTTTCCAAGTACTCGCGAAACACCCCATTCATCAACTCATGAATACCACTGGGGCGTTTGTCAGTCCAAACGACAAAATCGTAAACTTGTAATGTCCAAATTTCATCTTAAAGCAGTCTTAGGGACGTCATCCTCCTTGATCCGTAACTGGTGATACCCTGATCGCAAATCGATCTTGGAGAACATCGTCGCACCCTTCATTTGATCGAACAGATCATCAATTCTTGGCAAGGGATATTGATCCTTGATCATCGCCTTGTTTAGTTGATGGTAGTCAATGCAAATCCTCCACGATCCATCCTTCTTTCGTATGAAAATAACAAGTGCACCCCATGGTGACATGCTAGGACGTATCATTCCCAGGTCCAACAACTCCTTCAGTTGCATTTTCAACTCTTGCAACTCCGGGGTTGACATCTGATAAGGCATTCTTGCTATTGGTTCAGTCCCCGGTTCAGGTCTATGGTAAACACCAATTCCCTTTCCAGCGACATCCCAGGTAACTCCTTTGGAAATACGTCCTCAAACTCCTTCACCACCGGAAGGTGTTCTAGACCGTATGCTACTCCCTTTTCATTTAGTGCAAGGATCGCATAAATCTTGCACCCCTTGCGCATACTCTTCTGTAACTGTAAGGAAGAGACGAACCTCAGGGAGACTCCCTGGTTCCATCCTACAATCACATACCTTTGTAATTTTTCATCAACCAATCTCAACCATTTCATCTTACAATTGAGTATCGCCTCATGCGATTCCAACAAATCCATACCGATCACGACATCATAATATCCTAAGATTGTGACATACAAGTTGACCCTCATGACAAACTCTCCCAGGTTAAGGGCACAGCCCATAACCTTTCCTCCAACCTTCTGTTTGGTTCCCGAAGCCATCTCTACGAAGCTAAACTCATCTTGTTCGACTGCCTTTGCCTTAATCCTTTTTAGCACTACACCAGAAATGAAACTCTCAGTAGCACCTGGGTCTATCAAAATACTAAGGGTTTGGTTAGCGACAGTACCGGTCGTCTTGAGCACAGTTGACTGGTGCTCTACCTGGTGGTTATTCACTGCTGCATGAATCCAATGGGCCTTGCCCATATCTCCTACAGTAGTGGGTCCAGCTGATCCGGATACTCTGGTCCTCTCCACATGATAGTCATGCTGGTAGTGTAGCTCCCCACACGTCCAACACCCCTTCTTCGACCCAGTAGTCCTGGTAGCCAAAGTAAAAGAGGACAGCCCACTGGCCTGGAACCTTGGTCTATTCTGTTGAACATGCCTAAACTAATGCTGCTGCGGGYGACGCTGCTGTTGGTGTTGTGGTCCCCAATAAGGTGTTCGCTGCTAAGGCGGCGGTCGTCGGGGTGTAGTGAAAGTGGATTCCMTCTGGAAGCCATGATATCCCGCGTACGTCTCCCTAGTGTMTGATGCTGCAGTGTTCCAGAGGAACCCTGCTCTGCTAGTCTTGCTTCAGTCCTGGTATGACCCCCACTTATAAACTCCTCCTCTGCTATGAGAGCCTTCTGGATGGCATCGTGCAAGGTTTGAGGCATCAAGATCCTAATCTTTGCACGCAGGCTACCGTTAAGGTGCGAAGCATACCGGAGCAGCTACATAAAACGTGCCTCGTACTCGGGCACCGTACAACCTCCCTGTCGTAAGGCRTTGAACTCATTGAGCTGACGCTCAATGAATTCCTATGAAAGGTACCTCTCTTGGAACCGTTCCTCGAACAGTTCCCATGAAACGTCTTCAACGACCTTGTTCAGCTGCAGTATGAGCGTCTTCCACCATAGAAGAGCGCTTCCCTTTAGTTGAAATACCGCCATGCGGACTTTCATGTTGGAGGTATAATCGCGAAGTGCGAAGCACATCACCATGTTCTCAAACCATGCCTCGGTGGCTATGCCATCCGGGGCACCAAAGAACTCGGGAAATTTGACCTTCTCGAGTTCACAGTGAATGCTACTAGTAACTACCGGTGTGCATGGTTGAACCTCAGCGGGCGCCAATGCTCTGGCTTCATCTCTATCCAAACAGTTGATCAATGCCTCGGACATGCACTGAAAGGATCTCATCATTCTGACTACGTCGCCAACTGTTATCTGCTCCTGTCTGAGAACTTTCTCGTCTCCCTGGGGGTTAGACCCCTCAGGTGTGGATGCTACTAGAGGTGTCGTGCCTCCTCCCCTAGCACCCCGTCGTCTGCCTCCGCAATGTCCTCTAACCATGATTACCTACACGCACATAGTCAACTTGATCCACAATAGTATAATTAAATCATGTCAACGAAATCCGTAGTGATCCCAAGTCACAGGTTGAACCTGCTCTGATACCATATGTAACGAACCTTCCGTTCATCATGACTACAAACCTCCTATAACAAGTGCAATTTTTTTTTTTTTTTTTTTT